>JAPFBL010000692.1:0-125000 GCA_026182355.1 Hermatobates lingyangjiaoensis
TTTTTCTTTAAAGTAATAAACATTAAAAGTTCTGTATAAAAAGAAAAAATAACTTTAAAAAAAAGTAGAATCAGTTATAACAGTTGTTTTCTACCAATATTTCATAAAATTCCTTTTAATTATACAAAAAACTTTAAAATAGTGCAAAAAGGAAAAAGGTGGTTAGAGGTGGTTAGAGCTGGCCAGAGGTGTTTAAAGGTAACTTTATTATAAATTTAGTAGAATGGGAGATTTCTGTAAATATAACGATGCTCAATGATACATATAATATATTGCACTTGATTAAAGAAAAAAAAATGGAAATTTTCTTCTCAATTGGCTTCTTTCAGATATTTTTTTTATTTAAAGTAATAAATATTAAATTTCTGTATTAAAAAGAAAAAAACATTAAAAAAAAGTAGAATCACTTATAATAGTTGTTTTCTACCAATATTTCATAAAATTCCTTTTAATTATACAAAAAACTTTAAAATAGTGCAAAAAGGAAAAAGGTGGTTAGAGGTGGTTAGAGCTGGCCAGAGGTGTTTAAAGGTAACTTTATTATAAATTTAGTAAAATGGGAGATTTCTGTAAATATAACGATGCTAAATGATACATATAATATATTGTACTTGATTAAAGAAAAAAAAATGGAAAATTTCTTCTCAATTGGCTTCATTCTAATATTTTTTTTATTTAAAGTAATAAATATTAAATTTCTGTATTAAAAAGAAAAAAAAATTAAAAAAAAGTAGAATCAGTTATAACAGTTGTTTTGTACCAATATTTCATAAAATTCCTTTTAATTATACAAAAAACTTTAAAATAGTGCAAAAAGGAAAAAGGTGGTCAGAGCTGGCCAGAGGTGTTTAGAGGTAACTTTATAAAACATTTAGTAGAATGGGTGATTTCTGTAATTATAAGAATGCTAAATGAAACATATAATATATTGTACTTGATTAAAGAAAAAAAAATGGAATATTATACGTTTTGATGCCCCAAAAGTTGTTTAATGATGTTTTTTCGGTGATGTCTGTGTTGGTATAATCAACTGTTATAGCTCATTCTATTCTTTTAATGTTTTTTTTCCTTTTTTTACAGAAATTTTTATATTTTATATTTTAAAACACAAAATATATCAAACATGCTAGTTCAAAACAAAATATCCATTTTTTTCTTAAATCAAATACAATATATTAAATGTATCATTTATCATCGTTATATTCACAGAATTAACCCATTTTGTCTAAGAAATTGTACCCAGAAATAACCCATAAATACCAAGTCGCTATGTCTTGTTTGTGTGTGTGTGTGTTGCTGTTTTTGTGTGTGTGTTTGTGTTTTGTGTGTGTGTGTGTGTGTGTGAGCGCGTGCGTGCGTGTGTGTGTGCTTTTGTGTGTGTCTGTGTACGAGGTGTGTAAATAAAGTACAGATACTGATTTTTTTTAAATTTTCTATACAAATATAATTACAATGTGATATTGTCACCTTCAAAATAGTTCCCTTCGGAAGCCACACAGCGCTGGAGACGGTCCTTCCAATCATTGTAGCATTGCTGATTCTGGATTGGCCTTCAGCTGGTCGGTTACAGCAGTTTGTATGTTTTGTAGTGTCCCGAAATGAGTTCCCTTGAGGTGATTTTTCAATCTCGGGAAGAGGAAAAAGTCACAAGGACTCAAGTCTGGTGAATAAGGAGGCTGAGGAGCAACAGGAATGTTTTTACTGGCCAAAAACTCGTTTATTGAGATGGCAGTGTGACAGGGCGCGATGTCGTGATGCAACACCCACTTGTCGTGGTTCATCTTCAATCGACTCTCTTCCTTCTGAAAATTCCTTAAACCACCGAAAAACCTGTGCCCTTGATAAAAGACGTTCTCCATAAGCCTCCTGAAGTTTTTCAAAAGTTTCCGTTACATTATGTCCAAGTCTGAAGCAAAATTTGATTGCACACCGCTGCTCAACTTTGAGGTCACTCATTTTTAAAACGCTAAAGAAAAAACCATTTCACGAAAACCAACGCTACGGACAAACAAATGACTGTGGCGAGTTCAGATTCATACTGGAGGCGCATCACACGTGCACCTGACGCTACTCAAGGCCACGCGTCTCCAGCGTTGCCAGATCGAAAGCGACGTTGCCAGTCTCACTACTTTATTTACACACCTCGTACATACCTCGTAAAAGTAGTGAACTATGACACAATACACTTACATTGTTGTCTCACGCGTATAGTACTTGTAATATATATACTTCGTCAAAGTAAGAAACTATGATACAATACACGAACCTTTTTATCTTGCGCGTCTTGCACTTCTAATTTATATATACTTCGTCAAAGTAAGAAACTATGATACAATGCACGAACCTTTTTGTCTTGCGCGTCTTATACTTCTAATATATATACTTCGTCAAAGTAAGGAACTATGATACAATGCACGAACTTTTTGGTCTTGCGCGTCTTGTACTTCTAATATATATACTTCGTCAAAGTAAGAAACTATGATACAATGCACGAACTTTTTGGTCTTGCGCGTCTTGTACTTCTAATATATATACTTCGTCAAAGTAAGAAACTATGATACAATGCACGAACGTTTAAGTCTTGCGCGTCTTGTACTTCTAATATATATACTTCGTCAAAGTAAGAAACTATGATACAAGGCACGAACCTTTTTGTCTTGCGCGTTTTGTACATCTAATATATATACTTCGTCAAAGTAAGAAACTATGATACAATGCACGAACCTTTTTGTCTTGCGCGTCTTGTACTTCTAATATATATACTTCGTCAAAGTAAGATACTATGATACAATACACAAACATTGCTGTCTCGCCCATCTAGTACATCTAATATACATACCTCGTCAAAGTAGGGAACTATGACACAATACACATACATTGTTGTCTCGCGCGTATAGTACTTGTAATATATATATTTCGTCAAAGTAAGAAACTATGATACAATACACGAAACTTTTTGTCTTGCGCGTCTTGTACTTCTAATATATATACTTCGTCAAAGTAAGAAACTATGATACAATCCACGAACCTTTTTGTGTCGCACGTATAGTAGTTGTAATATATATACTTCGTCAAAGTAAGACTCTATGATACAATGCACGAACCTTTTTCTCTTGCGCGTCTTGTACTTCTAATATATATGCTTCGTCAAAAGTAAGAAACTATGATAAACCAATTTTTGGGCACTTTTAACCCTAAAAAGTTGGAATACTTGCACGTCTTGTACTTCTATTATATATACTTCGTCAAAGCAGGGAACTATGACACAATACACATACATTGTTGTCTCGCGCGTATAGTACTTGTAATATATATACTTCGTCAATGTAAGAAACTATGATACAATCCACGAACCTTTTTTTCTTGCGCGTCTTGTATTTCTAATATATAAATTTCGTCAAAGTAAGATACTATGATACAATATACGAACATTGCTTTCTCGCCCATCTAGTACATCTAATATACATACCTCGTCAAAGTAGGGAACTATGACACAATACACTTACATTGTGTTGCGCGTATAGTACTTGTAATATATATACTTCGTCAAAGTAAGAAACTATGATACAATGCACGAACCTTTTCGTCTTGCGCGTCTTGTACTTATAATATATATACTTCGTCAAAGTAAGAAACTATGATACAATGCACGAACCTTTTCGTCATGCGCGTCTTGTACTTCTAATATATATACTTCGTCAAAGTAAGAAACTATGATATTATGCACGAACCTTTTTGTCTTGCGCGTCTTGTACTTCTAATATATATACTTCGTCAAAGTCAGAAACTATGATACAATGCACGAACCTTTTTATCTTGCGCGTCTTGTACTTCAAATATATATACTTCGTCAAAGTAAGAAACTATGATCCAATGCACGAAACCTTTTGCCTTGCACAGCTTGTACTTCTAATATATATACTTCGTCAAAGTAAGAAACTATGATACAATGCACGAACCTTTTTGTCTTGCGCGTCTTGTACTTCTAATATATATACTTCGTCAAAGTAAGAAACTATGATACAATGCGCGAACCTTTTTGTCTTGCGAGTGTTGTACTTCTAATATATATACTTCGTCAAAGTAAGAAACTATGATACAATACACGAACCTTTTTGTCTTGCGCGTCTTGTACTTCTAATATATATACTTCGTCAAAGTAAGAAACTATGATACAATGCACGAACCTTTAAGTCTTGCGCGTCTTGTATTTCTAATATATATACTTCGTCAAAGTAAGAAACTATGATACAAAGCACGAACCTTTTTGTCTTGCGCGTTTTGTACATCTAATATATATACTTCGTCAAAGTAAGAAACTATGATACAATACACGAACCTTTTTGTCTTGCGCGTCTTGTACTTCTAATATATATACTTCGTCAAAGTAAGATACTATGATACAATACACGAACATTGCTGTCTCGCCCATCTAGTACATCTAATATACATAACTCGTCAAAGTAGGGAACTATGACACAATACACATACATTGTTGTCTCGCGCGTATAGAACTTGTAATATATATATTTCGTCAAAGTAAGAAACTATGATACAATACACAAACCTTTTTGTCTTGCGCGTCTTGTACTTCTAATATATATACTTCGTCAAAGTAAGAAACTATGATACAATCCACGAACCTTTTTGTGTCGCACGTATAGTAGTTGTAATATATATACTTCGTCAAAGTAAGACTCTATGATACAATGCACGAACCTTTTTCTCTTGCGCGTCTTGTACTTCTAATATATATGCTTCGTCAAAGTAAGAAACTATGATACAATGCACGAACCTTTTTGTCTTGCGCGTCTTGTACTTTAATATATATACTTCGTCAAAGTAAGAAACTATGATACAATGCACGAACCTATTTGTCTTGCACGTCTTGTACTTCTATTATATATACTTCGTCAAAGCAGGGAACTATGACACAATACACATACATTGTTGTCTCGCGAGAATAGTACTTGTAATATATATACTTCGTCAATGTAAGAAACTATGATACAATCCACGAACCTTTTTTTCTTGCGCGTCTTGTATTTCTAATATATAAATTTCGTCAAAGTAAGATACTATGATACAATATACGAACATTGCTTTCTCGCCCATCTAGTACATCTAATATACATACCTCGTCAAAGTAGGGAACTATGACACAATACACTTACATTGTGTTGCGCGTATAGTACTTGTAATATATATACTTCGTCAAAGTAAGAAACTATGATACAATGCACGAACCTTTTCGTCTTGCGCGTCTTGTACTTATAATATATATACTTTCGTCAAAGTAAGAAACTATGATACAATGCACGAACCTTTTCGTCTTGCGCGTCTTGTACTTCTAATATATATACTTCGTCAAAGTAAGAAACTATGATATTTAAGCACGAACCTTTTTGTCTTGCGCGTCTTGTACTTCTAATATATATACTTCGTCAAAGTCAGAAACTATGATACAATGCACGAACCTTTTTATCTTGCGCGTCTTGTACTTCAAATATATATACTTCGTCAAAGTAAGAAACTATGATCCAATGCACAAACCTTTTGCCTTGCACAGCTTGTACTTCTAATATATATACTTCGTCAAAGTAAGAAACTATGATACAATGCACGAACCTTTTTGTCTTGCGCGTCTTGTACTTCTAATATATATACTTCGTCAAAGTAAGAAACTATGATACAATGCGCGAACCTTTTTGTCTTGCGAGTGTTGTACTTCTAATATATATACTTCGTCAAAGTAAGAAACTATGATACAATACACGAACCTTTTTGTCTTGCGCGTCTTGTACTTCTAATATATATACTTCGTCAAAGTAAGAAACTATGATACAATGCACGAACCTTTTTGTCTTGCGCAGCTTGTACTTCTAATATATATACTTCGTCAAAGTAAGAAACTATGATACAGTGCACGAACCTTTTTGTCTTGCTCGTCTTGTACTTCTAATATATATACTTCGTCAAAGTAAGAAACTATGATACAATTCACGAACATATTTGTCTTGCACGTCGTGTACTTCTAATATATATACTTCGTCAAAGTAAGATACTATGATACAATACACGAACATTGCTGTCTCGCCCATCTAGTACATCTAATATACATACCTCGTCAAATTAGGGAACTATGACACAATACTATATATATTATAGTATTGTGTCAACTACTTACATTGTTGTCTCGCGCTTATAGTACTTGTAATATATATACTTCGTCAAAGTAAGAAACTATGATAGAATGCACGAACTTTTTTGTCTTGCGCATCTTGTACTTCTAATATATATACTTCGTCAAAGTAAGAAACTATGATTCAATGCACGAACCTTTTTTGTCTCGCGCGTATAGTACTTGTAATATATATAGTTCGTAGAAGTAAGAAACTATGATACAATGCACGAAACTTTTTGTCTTGCGCGTCTTGTACTTCTAATATATATACTTCGTCAAAGTAGGGAACTATGACATAATACACATACATTGTTGTCTCGTGCGTATAGTACTTGTAATATATATACTTCGTCAAAGTATGAAACTATGATACAATACACGAACCTTTTTGTCTTGAGAGTCTTGTATTCCTATAATATATACTTCGTCAAAGTAAGAAACTATGATACAGTGCACGAACCTTTTTGTCTTGCGCGTCTTGTACTTCTAATATATATACTTCGTCAAAGTAAGATACTATGCTACAATACACGAACATTGCTTTCTCACCCATCTAGTACATCTAATATACATACCTCGTCAAATTAGGGAACTATGACACAATACACTTGCTTGTGTTGCGTGTCTTGTACTTCTAATATATATACTTCCTCAAAATAAGAAACTATGATACAATGCACGAACCTTTTTGTCTTGCGCGTCTTGTACTTCTAATATATATACTTCGTCAAAGTAAGACACTATGATACAATACACTAACATTGCTTTCTCGCCCATCTAGTGCATTTAATATACATAACTCGTCAAACTAGGGAACTATGACACAATACACTTACATTGTGTTGCGCGTATAGTACTTGTAATATATATACTTTGTCAAAGTAAGAAACTATGATACAATGCATGAACCTATTTGTCTTGCGCGTTTTGTACTTCTAATATATATACTTCGTCAAAGTAAGAAACTATGATACAATGCACGAACCTTTTTGTCTTGCGCGTCTTGTACTTCTAATATATATACTTCGTCAAAGTAAGAAACTATGATACAATTCACGAACATATTTGTCTTGCACGTCGTGTACTTCTAATATATATACTTCGTCAAAGTAGGGAACAATGACACAATACACATAGATTGTTGTCTCGCGCGTATAGTACTTGTAATATATATATTTCGTCAAATTAAGAAACTATGATACAATACACGAACCTTTTTGTCTTGCGCGTCTTGTACTTCTAATAAATATACTTCGTCAAAGTAAGAAACTATGATACAATGCACGAAACTTTTTGTCTTGCGCAGCTTGTACTTCTAATATATATACTTCATCAATGTAAGAAACTATGATAAAATGCGCGAACCTTTTTCTCTAGCGCGTCTTTTACTTCTAATATATATACTTCGTCAAAGTAAGAAACTATGATACAATGCACGAACCTTTTTGTCTTGCGCAGCTTGTACTTCTAATATATATACTTCGTCAATGTAAGAAACTATGATACAATGCGCAAACCTTTTTCTCTAGCGCGTCTGGTACTTCTAATATATATACTTCGTCAAAGTAAGAAACTATGATACAATGCACGAACCTTTTTGTCTAGCGCGTCTTGGTCTTCTAATATATATACTTCGTCAATGTAAGAAACTATGACACAATACACTTACATTGTTGTCTCGCGCGTATAGTACTTGTAATATATATACTTCGTCAAAGTAAGAAACGTTGATACAACACACGAAGCTTTTTGTCTTGCGCGTCTTGTACTTCTAATATATATACTTCGTCAATGTAAGAAACTATGATACAATGCACAAACCTTTTTGTTTTGAGCGTCTTGTACTTCTAATATATATACTTCGTCAAACTAAGAAACTATGATACAGTGCATGAACCTTTTTGTCTTGCGCGTCTTGTACTTCTAATATATATAATTCAAAGTAAGAAACTATGATACAATGCACGAACCTATTTGTCTTGCACGTCTTGTTCTTCTAATATATATACTTCGTCAATGTAGGGAACTATGACACAATACACATACATTGTTGCCTCTCGCGTATAGTACTTGTAATATATATATTTCGTCAAAGTAAGAAACTATGATGCAATGCACGAACCTTTTTGTCTTGCGCGTCTTGTACTTCTAATATATATACTTCGTCAAAGTAAGAAACTATGATACAATGCGCGAACCTTTTTGTCTTGAGAGTGTTGTACTTCTAATATATATACTTCGTCAAAGTAAGAAACTATGATACAATACACGAACCTTTTTGTCTTGCGCGTCTTGTACTTCTAATATATATACTTCGTCAAAGTAAGAAACTATGATACAATGCACAAACCTTTTTGTCTTGCTCAGCTTGTACTTCTAATATATATACTTCGTCAAAGTAAGAAACTATGATACAATGCACGAACCTTTTTGTCTTGCGCGTCTTGTACTTCTAATATATATACTTCGTCAAAGTAGGGAACTATGACACAATTGACATAGATTGTTGTCTCGCGCGTATAGTACTTGTAATATATATACTTCGTCAAAGTAAGAAACTATGATACAATGCACGAAACTTTTTTTCTTCCGCGTCTCGTACTTCTAATATATATACTTCGTCAAAGTAAGAAACTATGATACAATGCACGAACCTTTTTGCCTCGCGCGTAGAGTACTTGTAATATATATACTTCGTCAAAGTAAGAAACTATGATACAATGCACGAAACTTTTTGTCTTGCGCGTCTTGTTCTTCTAATATATATACTTCGTCAAAGTTGGGAACTATGACACAATACACATACATTGTTGTCACCCGCGTATAGTACTTGTAATATATATTCTTCGTCAAAGTAAGAAATTATAATAGAATGCACGAACCATTTTTTCTTGCGCGTCTTGTACTTCGAATATATATACTTCGTAAAAGTAAGAAACTATGATACAGTGCACGAATCTTTTTGTCTTGCGCGTCTTGTACTACTAATATATATACTTCGTCAAAGTAAGAAACTATGATACAATACACGAACCTTTTTGTCTTGAGCGTCATTTACTCTTATAATATATATTTCGTCAAAGTAAGAAACTATGATACAGTGCACGAACCTTTTTGTCTTGCGCGTCTTGTACTTCTAATATATATACTTCGTCGAAGTAAGATACTATGATACAATACACGAACATTGCTGTCTCGCCCATCTAGTACATCTAATATACATACCTCGTCAAATTAGGGAACTATGACACAATAAATTTCCTTGTGTTGCCCGTATAGTACTTGTAATATATATACTTCGTCAAAGTAAGAAACTATGATACAATACACGAACCTTTTTGTCTTGCGCGTCTTGTACTTCTAATATATATACTTCGTCAAAGTAAGAAACTATGATAGAATGCACGAACCTTTTTTGTCTCGCGCGTATAGTACTTGTAATATATATAGTTCGTACAAGTAAGAAACTATGATACAATGCACGAACTTTTTGTCTTGCGCGTCTTGTACTTCTAATATATATACTTCGTCAAAGTAGGGAACTATGACATAATACACATACATTGTTGTCTCGCGCGTATAGTACTTGTAATATATATACTTCGTCAAAGTAAGAAACTATGATACAATACACGAACCTTTTTGTCTTGAGCGTCTTGTAATCCTATAATATATACTTCGTCAAAGTAAGAAACTATGATACAGTGCACGAACCTTTATGTCTTGAGCGTCTTGTACTTCTAATATATATACTTCGTCAAAGTAAGATACTATGCTACAATACACGAACATTGCTTTCTAGCCCATCTAGTACATCTAATATACATACCTCGTCAAATTAGGGAACTATGACACAATACACTTGCTTGTGTTACGCGAATAGTACTTGTAATATATATACTTCGTCAAAGTAAGAAACTATGATACAATGCACGAACGTTTTTGTCTTGCGCGTCTTGTACTTCTAATATATATACTTCGTCAAAGTAGGGAACTATGACATAATACACATACATTGTTGTCTCGCGCGTATAGTACTTGTAATATATATACTTCGTCAAAGTAAGAAACTATGATAAAATACACGAACATTTTTGTCTTGAGCGTCTTGTACTCTTATAATATATACTTCGTCAAAGTAAGAAACTATGATACAGAGCACGAACCTTTTTGTCTTGCGCGTCTTGTACTTCTAATATATATACTTCGTCAAAGTAAGATACTATGATACAATACACGAACGTTGCTGTCACGCCCATCTAGTACATCTAATATACATACCTCGTCAAATTAGGGAACTATGACACAATACAATTACATTGTTGTCTCGCGCTTATAGTACTTGTAATATATATACTTCGTCAAAGTAAGAAACTATGATAGAATGCACGAACTTTTTTGTCTTGCGCATCTTGTACTTCTAATATATATACTTCGTCAAAGTAAGAAACTATGATACAATGCACGAACCTTTTTTGTCTCGCGCGTATAGTACTTGTAATATATATAGTTCGTAGAAGTAAGAAACTATGATACAATGCACGAAACTTTTTGTCTTGCGCGTCTTGTACTTCTAATATATATACTTCATCAAAGTAGGGAACTATGACATAATACACATACATTGTTGTCTCGCGCGTATAGTACTTGTAATATATATACTTCGTCAAAGTAAGAAACTATGATACAATACACGACCCTTTTTGTCTTGAGCGTCTTGTATTCCTATAATATATACTTCGTCAAAGTAAGAAACTATGATACAATGCACGAAACTTTTTTTCTTCCGCGTCTCGTACTTCTAATATATATACTTCGTCAAAGTAAGAAACTATGATACAATGCACGAAACTTTTTGTCTTGCGCAGCTTGTACTTCTAATATATATACTTCGTCAAAGTAAGAAACTATGATACAGTGCACGAACCTTTTTGTCTTGCTCGTCTTGTACTTCTAATATATATACTTCGTCAAAGTAAGAAACTATGATACAATACACGAACATTGCTCTCTCGCCCATCTAGTACATCTAATAAACATACCTCGTCAAAGTAGGGAACTATGACATAATACACATACATTGTTGTCTCGCGCGTATAGTACTTTAATATATATACTTCGTCAAAGTAAGAAACTATGATAAAATACACGAACATATTTGTCTTGAGCGTCTTGTACTCTTATAATATATACTTCGTCAAAGTAAGAAACTATGATACAGTGCACGAACCTTTTTGTCTTGCGCGTCTTGTACTTCTAATATATATACTTCGTCAAAGTAAGATACTATGATACAATACACGAACATTGCTGTCTCACCCATCTAGTACATCTAATATACATACCTCGTCAAATTAGGGAACTATGACACAATACACTTACATTGTTGTCTCGCGCTTATAGTGCTTGTAATATATATACTTCGTCAAAGTAAGAAACTATGATAGAATGCACGAACTTTTTTGTATTGCGCATCTTGTACTTCTAATATATATACTTCGTCAAAGTAAGAAACTATGATTCAATGCACGAACCTTTTTTGTCTCGCGCGTATAGTACTTGTAATATATATAGTTCGTAGAAGTAAGAAACTATGATACAATGCACGAAACTTTTTGTCTTGCGCGTCTTGTACTTCTAATATATATACTTCGTCAAAGTAGGGAACTATGACATAATACACATACATTGTTGTCTCGCGCGTATAGTACTTGTAATATATATACTTCGTCAAAGTAAGAAACTATGATACAATACACGAACCTTTTTTTTTGAGAGTCTTGTATTCCTATAATATATACTTCGTCAAAGTATGAAACTATGATACAGTGCACGAACCTTTTTGTCTTGCGCGTCTTGTACTTCTAATATATATACTTCGTCAAAGTAAGATACTATGCTACAATACACGAACATTGCTTTCTCACCCATCTAGTACATCTAATATACATACCTCGTCAAATTAGGGAACTATGACACAATACACTTGCTTGTGTTGCGTGTCTTGTACTTCTAATATATATACTTCCTCAAAATAAGAAACTATGATACAATGCACGAACCTTTTTGTCTTGCGCGTCTTGTACTTCTAATATATATACTTCGTCAAAGTAAGATACTATGATACAATTCACTAACATTGCTTTCTCGCCCATCTAGTACATTTAATATACATAACTCGTCAAAGTAGGGAACTATGACACAATACACTTACATTGTGTTGCGCGTATAGTACTTGTAATATATATACTTTGTCAAAGTAAGAAACTATGATACAATGCATGAACCTATTTGTCTTGCGCGTTTTGTACTTCTAATATATATACTTCGTCAAAGTAAGAAACTATGATACAATGCACGAACCTTTTTGTCTTGCGCGTCTTGTACTTCTAATATATATACTTCGTCAAAGTAAGAAACTATGATACAATTCACGAACATATTTGTCTTGCACGTCGTGTACTTCTAATATATATACTTCGTCAAAGTAGGGAACAATGACACAATACGCATAGATTGTTGTCTCGCGCGTATAGTACTTGTAATATATATATTTCGTCAAATTAAGAAACTATGATACAATGCACGAACCTTTTTGTCTTGCGCGTCTTGTACTTCTAATAAATATACTTCGTCAAAGTAAGAAACTATGATACAATGCACGAAACTTTTTGTCTTGCGCAGCTTGTACTTCTAATATATATACTTCATCAATGTAAGAAACTATGATAAAATGCGTGAACCTTTTTGTCTAGCGCGTATTTTACTTCTAATATATATACTTCGTGAAAGTAAGAAACTATGATACAATGCACGAACCTTTTCGTCTTGCGCGTCTTGTACTTCTAATATATATACTTCGTCAAAGTAAGAAACTATGATACAATGCACGAACCTTTTTGTCTTGCGCGTCTTGTACTTCTAATATATATAATTCGTCAAAGTAAGAAACTATGATACAATGCACAAACCTTTTTGTTTTGAGCGTCTTGTACTTCTAATATATATACTTCGTCAAACTAAGAAACTATGATACAGTGCATGAACCTTTTTGTCTTGCGCGTCTTGTACTTCAAATATATATACTTCAAAGTAAGAAACTATGATACAATGCACGAACCTATTTGTCTTGCACGTCTTGTTCTTCTAATATATATACTTCGTCAATGTAGGGAACTATGACACAATACACATACATTGTTGCCTCTCGCGTATAGTACTTGTAATATATATATTTCGTCAAAGTAAGAAACTATGATACAGTACACGTACCTTTTTTTCTTGCGCGTCTTGTACTTCTAATATATATACTTCGTCAAAGTAAGAAACTATGATACAATGCACGAACCTTTTTGCCTTGCACAGCTTGTACTTGTAATATATATACTTCGTCAAAGTAAGAAACTATGATGCAATGCACGAACCTTTTTGTCTTGCGCGTCTTGTACTTCTAATATATATACTTCGTCAAAGTAAGAAACTATGATACAATGCTCGAACCTTTTTGTCTTGAGAGTGTTGTACTTCTAATATATATACTTCGTCAAAGTAAGAAACTATGATACAATACACGAAACTTTTTGTCTTGCGCGTCTTGTACTTCTAATATATATACTTCGTCAAAGTAAGAAACTATGATACAATGCACAAACCTTTTTGTCTAGCTCAGCTTGTACTTCTAATATATATACTTCGTCAAAGTAAGAAACTATGATACAATGCACGAACCTTCTTGTCTTGCGCGTCTTGTACTTCTAATATATATACTTCGTCAAAGTAGGGAACTATGACACAATTGACATAGATTGTTGTCTCGCGCGTATAGTACTTGTAATATATATACTTCGTCAAAGTAAGAAACTATGATACAATGCACGAAACTTTTTTTCTTCCGCGTCTCGTACTTCTAATATATATACTTCGTCAAAGTAAGAAACTATGATACAATGCACGAAACTTTTTGCCTCGCGCGTAGAGTACTTGTAATATATATACTTCGTCAAAGTAAGAAACTATGATACAATGCACGAAACTTTTTGTCTAGCGCGTCTTGTTCTTCTAATATATATACTTCGTCAAAGTAGGGAACTATGACACAATACACATACATTGTTGTCACGCGCGTATAGTACTTGTAATATATATTCTTCGTCAAAGTAAGAAACTATAATAGAATGCACGAACCATTTTTTCTTGCGCGTCTTGTACTTCGAATATATATACTTCGTAAAAGTAAGAAACTATGATACAGTGCACGAACCTTTTTGTCTTGCGCGTCTTGTACTACTAATATATATACTTCGTCAAAGTAAGAAACTATGATACAATACACGAACCTTTTTTTCTTGAGCGTCATTTACTCTTATAATATATATTTCGTCAAAGTAAGAAACTATGATACAGTGCACGACCTTTTTGTCTTGCGCGTCTTGTACTTCTACCTCGTCAAATTAGGGAACTATGACACAATACACTTGCTTGTGTTGCGCGTATAGTACTTGTAATATATATACTTCGTCAAAGTATGAAACTATGATACAATACACGAACCTTTTTGTCTTGCGCGTCTTGTACTTCTAATATATATACTTCGTCGAAGTAAGAAACTATGATACAATGCACGAACCTTTTTTGTCTCGCGCGTATAGTACTTGTAATATATATAGTTCGTACAAGTAAGAAATATGATACAATGCACGAAACTTTTTGTCTTGCACGTCTTGTACTTCTAATATATATACTTCGTCAAAGTAGGGAACTATGACATAATACACATACATTGTTGACTCGCGCGTATAGTACTTGTAATATATATACTTCGTCAAAGTAAGAAACTATGATACAATACACGAACCTTTTTGTCTTGAGCGTCTTGTACTCCTATAATATATACTTCGTAAAAGTAAGAAACTATGATACAGTGCACGAACCTTTTTGTCTTGCGCGTCTTGTACTTCTAATATATATACTTCGTCAAAGTAAAATACTATGCTACAATACACGAAAATTGCTTTCTCGCCCATCTAGTACATCTAATATACATACCTCGACAAATTAGGGAACTATGACACAATACACTTGCTTGTGTTGCGCGAATAGTACTTGTAATATATATACTTCGTCAAAGTAAGAAACTATGATACAATGCACGAACGTTTTTGTCTTGCGCGTCTTGTACTTCTAATATATATACTTCGTCAAAGTAAGAAACTATGATACAACACACGAACCTTTTTGTGTCGCACGTATATTAGTTGTAATATATATACTTCGTCAAAGTAAGAAACTATGATACAATGCACGAACCTTTTTGTCTTGCGCGTTTTGTACTTCTAATATATTATACTTCGTCAAAGTAAGAAACTATGATACAATGCACGAACCTTTTTGTCTTGCGCGTCTTGTACTTCTAATATATATACTTCGTCAAAGTAAGAAACTATGATACAATTAACGAACCTTTTTGTCTTGCACGTCTTGTACTTCTAATATATATACTTCGTCAAAGTAGGGAACTATGACACAATACACATACGTTTTTGTCTCGCGCGTATAGTACTTGTAATATATATACTTCGTCAAAGTAAGAAACTATGATACAATACACGAACCTTTTTGTCTTGCGCGTCTTGTACTTCTAATATATATACTTCGTCAAAGTAAGAAACTATGATACAATGCGCGAACCTTTTTGTCTTGCGCGTCTTGTACTTCTAATATATATACTTCGTCAAAGTAAGAAACTATGATACAATGCACGAACCTTTTTGTCTTGCGCGTCTTGTACTTCTAATTTATATACTTCGTCAAAGTAAGAAACTATGATACAACGCACGAACCTTTATGTCATGCGCGTCTTGTACTTCTAATATATATACTTCGACAAAGTAAGATACTATGATACAATACACGAACCTTTTTGTCTTTCCCAGCTTGTACTTCCAATATATATACTTTGTCAAAGTAAGAAACTATGATACAATGCACGAACCTTTTTGTCTTGCGCGTCTTGCACTTCTAATATATATACTTTGTCAAAGTATGGAACTATGACACAATACACATAGATTGTTGTCTCGCGCGTATAGTACTAGTAATATATATACTTCGTCATAGTAAGAAACTATGATACAAAGCAAGAAACTTTTTACCTTGCGCGTCTTGTACTTCTAATATATATACTTCGTCAAAGTAAGAAACTATGATACAATGCACGAACCTTTTTGTCTCGCGCGTAGAGTACTTGTAATATATATAATTCGTCAAAGTAAGAAACTATGATACAATGCACATTACTTTTTGTCTTGCGCGTCTTGTTCTTCTAATATATATACTTCGTCAAAGTAGGGAACTATGACACAATACACATACATTGTTGTCACGCGCGTATAGTACTTGTAATATATATTCTTCGTCAAAGTAAGAAACTATAATAGAATGCACGAACCATTTTTTCTTGCGCGTATGTACTTCTAATATATATATTTCGTCAATGTAAGAAACTATGATACAGTGCACGAACCTTTTTGTCTTGCGCGCCTTGTTCTTCTAATATATATACTTCGGCAAAGTAAGATACTATGATACAAAACACTAACATTGCTTTCACGCCCATCTAGTACATCTAATATATATACCTCGTCAAAGTAAGGAACTATGACACAATACACTTACATTGTGTTGCGCGTATAGTACTTGTAATATATATACTTCGTCAAAGTAAGAAACTATGATACAATACACAATCCTTATTGCCTTGCGCGTCATGTACTTCTAATATATATACTTCGTCAAAGTAAGATACTGTGATAAAATACACGGACATTGCTGTCTTGCCCATCTAGTACATCTAATATACATAGCTCGTCAAAGTAGGGAACTATGACACAATACACTTACATTGTTGTCTCGCGCGTATAGTACTTGTAATATATATACTTCGTCAAAGTAAGAAAATATGATACAATGCACGAATCCTTTTTGTCTTGCGCGTCTTGTACTTCTTATATATATACTTCGTCAAAGTAGGGAACTATGACACAATACACATACGTTGTAGTCTCTCGCGTATAGTACTTGTAATATATATACTTCGTCAATGTAAGAAACTATGATACAATACACGAACCTTTTTGTCTTGAGCGTCTTGTACTTCTAATATATATACATCGTCAAAGTAGGGAACTAGGACACAATACACTTACATTGTTGTCTCGCGCGTATAGTACTTGTAATATATATACTTCGTCAAAGTAAGAAACTATGATAGAATGCACGAACCTTTTTGTCTTGCGCGTCTTGTACTTCTAATATATAAACTTCGTCAACGTAAGATACTATGATACAATACACGAACATTGCTGTCTCGCCCATCTAGTACATCTAATATACATACCTCGGCAAAGTATTGAACTATGACACAATACACTTACATTGTTGTCTCGCGCGTATAGTTCTTGTAATATATATACTTCGTCAAAGTAAGATTCTATGATAGAATGCACGAACCTTTTTGTCTTGCGCGTCTTGTACTTCTAATATATATACTTCGTCAAAGTAAGAAACTATGATACAATGCACGAACCTTTTTGTCTTGCGCGTCTTGTACTTCTAATATATATACTTCGTCAAAGTGATAAACTATGATACAATGCACGAACTTTTTTGTCTTGCGCGTCTTGTACTTCTAATATTTATACTTCGTAAAAGTAAGAAACTATGATACAATGCACGAACCTTTTTGTCTTGCGCGTCTTGTACTTCAAATAAATATACTTCGTCAATGTAAGATACTATGATACAATACACGAACATTGCTGTCTCGCCCATCTAGTACATCTAATATACATACATCGTCAAAGTAGGGAACTATGACACAATACACTTACATTGTTGTCTCGCGCGTATAGTACTTGTAATATATATACTTCGTCAAAGTAAGAAACTATGATACAATGCACGAACCTTTTTGTCTTGCGCGTCTTGTACTTCTAATATATATACTTCGTCAAAGTAAGAAACTATGATACAATGCACGAACCTTTTTGTTTTTTTTTAAAATTTTTTTAAAACCCCTTTTAAAAAACCCGGGTTTTTCCAATTTTAAAATTTTTTTCCCAATTTTAAAAAAAGAAAAAAATTTGGGCCCCCAAAACCAAAAAAAAAAAAACCAACCTGGGGAAAAAAAAGGGGGGGGGGGGGAAAAAAAAAGGGGCCCGCCCTTTTTAAAAAAACCCCCCCCGGGGAAAACCAAAAAATTTTTGCCAAAAAAACCCCTTTTTTAAAAAGAAATAAAAAAAAATTTTTAAAACCCCTTTTTTTTTTTTTTTAAATAAAAAATTTTAAAAAAAACCTTTTTTTCCGTTTTTTTTTTTTTTAAATTTAAAAATTTTAAAAAAAACTTTTTTTGCCGGTTTTTTTTTTTTTTTAAATAAAAAATTTTAAAAAAACTTTTTCCCCTTTTTTTTTTTTTTTTTAAAAAAAAATTTTCCAAAGAAAAACCTTTAACCCCTTTTTTTTTTTTTTTTTTAAAAAAAATTAAAAAAAAATTTTTTTGGCCCTTTTTAATTTTTTTTTTTTAAAAAAAATTTTCCAAAGAAGAAACCTTTTTCCCCCTTTTTTTTTTTTTTTTAAAATAAAAATTTTTTAAAAAAAACTTGTTTGGCCCTTTTGTTTCCCTTTTTTTTAAAAAAAAATTTTTAAAAAAATTTTTTTTTTTTTAAAAAAAAAAATTTTAAAAAAAAAAATTTTTTTTGTTTCCCCAATTAAATTTTTAAAAAAAATTAAAAAAAACCCCCTTTTTTTTGTTTTTATAAATTTTTAAAAAATTTTAAAAAAAAAAATTTTTTTTTTTTTTTTTTATTTTTAAATTAAAAAATTAAAAACCAAAAATTTTTCCCCCTTTTTTCCCTTTATAATTTGTAAAAAAAATTTAAAAAGGAAAAAATTTTTTAAATTTTTTTTTTTTTTTAAAAAGGGGTTTAAAAAAAAATAATTTTTTTTTTTTAAATTTTTTTTTTTAAAAAAATTTAAAAAAAAAATTTTTTTTTTTTTCCCTTTATAAATTTGTAAAAAAAATTTAAAAAAAAATTCTTTTTTTTTTTTTTTTTAAAAAAAAATTTTAAAAAAAATTTTTTTTCGGAAATTTTTTAAATTAAATTTTAAAAAAAATTAAAAGGGAAAAAATTTTTTTTTTTTTTATAATTTGTAAAAAAAATTTAAAAAAACAATTTTTCCAGGCCTTTTTCCTTTTTTTACTTTTAAAAATTAAAACCCAAATTTAAAACAATTTTTCCCGGCCTTTTGTTTCCTTTTTTTTAAAAAAATTTAAAAAAAAAATTTTTTTTCCCCTTTTTTTTTTTAATTTTTAAATTAAAAAATTCCAAAACCAAAACCTTTCCCCCTTTTTTTCCCTTTTTTCCCAAAAAAAACCCAAAGAAAAAAGAACCTTTTTTTTTTTCCCTTTTTCTTTAAAAAAAACCCAAAGGAAAAAAGGGAACCTTTTTCCCCTTTTTTTTCCCTTTTTCTTTAAAAAAAACCCAAAGAAAAAAGAACCTTTTGGGCCCTTTTTTTTTTTAATTTTTAAATTAAAAAATTAAAAACCAAAAAAACCCCTTTTTTTTTTTTAATTTTTAAATTAAAAAATTAAAAACCAAAAATTTTGGCCCCCTTTTTTTTTTTTTTAAATTTTAAAAAAAATAAGAAACAATGGAAAAAACCCCTTTTTTTTTTTTTTTAAAAAATTTTAAAAAAATAAGAAACAATTAAAAAAACCCCTTTTTTGGGGTTTTTTCAAAATTTTTAAAAAAAAAAAAACAAAAAAGGGGTTTAAATTTAAATTAAATTTTCTTTAAAAAAAAGGGAAAAACACAAACCCTTTTTTTTCCTTTTTTTTTAAAATTTTTTTTTAAAAAAAAAAAAAAATTTTTCCCCCTTTTTTTTCCAAATTATAATTTGTAAATTAAAAAATTTTAAAAAACCCTTTTTTTTTCCCCCTTTAAAATTTTGAAATAAAAATTTTTCCAAAAGGCTTTTTTTTTAAAAAAAAGGAAAAATTTTTTCCCCTTTTCCCCTTTTTTTTTTTGGGAAAAAAAATTTCCAAAATTTTCTTTAAAAAACCCTTTTTTTTTCCGTCCAAAAAATATTTTTCCCAAAAAACCCTTTTTGAAACCCTTTTTTTCCCGTCCCTTTTTTAAAACCCAAAAAAATTTTTAAAAATTAAATTTTTAAATAAATTTTAAAATTTTTTTAAAAAAAAAAAAACCCCGGGGGGGTTTTTTTTTTTTTTTTTTTAAATTTAAAAAAAAAAAAAAAATTTTTTCCTTTCTTGCCCTTTAATAATTAATTTCCAAAAGGAAAATTAAAATTAAAAATTTTTTTTTTCCTTTAAATTAATTTTTTAAAAAAAAAAAAAAAACCTTTTTTTTTTTCCCCTTTTTTATAATAAATTTTTTCCCCAAAGGAAAAAAGAACCTTTTAAACCCTTTTTTTTCCCTTTTTCTTTAAAAAAAACCCAAAGGAAAAAAAAACCCCAAATTTTTTTTTTTTTTTAAAAAAAATTTAAAAGGAAAAATTTTTTTTTTTCTTTTTTTACTTCCAAAAATTAAAACCCAAAAAAACCAAAACCCCCCTTTTTGTTTTAAATTTTTTTAAAAAAAACCCAAAAAAAACAATTTTTCCCGGCCTTTTTTCTTTTTTTTCCAAAAAAAATTTAAAAAAAAAAATTTTTTGGGGTTTTTTTTTTTTTTCTTTAAAAAAAACCCAAAGAAAAAAGAACCTTTTTTTTTTTTTCCCTTTTTTCTTTTTTCCCAAAGAAAAAAGAAAATTTTTTTGTTTTCCCTTTTTCTTTTAAAAAAACCCAAAGGAAAAAAGAAAAACCCCCCCTTTTTTTCCTTTTTTCCCAAAATTTTCCCAAAGAAAAAAATAAATTTAAAATTTTTTTCCCTTTTGTTTTTTTTTTTAAAAAATTAAAATTTTAAAAAAAAAAAACCCCCCAATTTTTTTTAAATTTTTTAAAAAATTTAAAAAAAAATTTTTTTTTTCCCCTTTTTTTTTTTTTTTTTTAAATAAAAAATTTTAGAAAAAAATTTTTTTGCCCTTTTTTTTTTTTTTTTAAAAAAAAATTTTCCAAAGAGGGAATTTTTTTCCCCTTTTTGTTTTTATTTTTAAAAAAAATTAAAAAAGGAAATTTTTTTCCCCCTTTTTTTTAAAACTTTTTTAAAAAATTAACCTAAAAAAAATTTTTGTGCCAAATTTTGTTTTTTTTTTTAAAAAAAATTTTCCAAAAAGAACCTTTTTTTTTTTTTTTCCCCTTTCCAAATTTAAAAACCCTTTTTTTTTTTTTTTTTTTTTTTCTTCAAAAAAACTTTAAAATAAAAAATTTTTTCCCCAACCTTTTTCTTTTTTCCCTTCAAAAAACTTGCAAATAAAATTTTTTTTTTCCCCCCCCCAAAAAAATTGGGAAAAAATTTTTCTTGGGGAACTTTAAAAATAACTTTTTGGTTTGGGTATTACCAAAAAAATTTTTTTTCCTTTAAAAAAAAAAAATTTTTTTTAAATTCCTTAATTTTTGGGTAAAAACTTTAAAAATTAACCCCCTTTTTTTTTTTAAATTCAAAAAATTTTTTTGGGGCCCCTTTTGGCCCCCAAAATATAACCCGGGGAAAAAAAAAAATAAATTGGCCCCTTTTTTCCGGTTTTAATTTTTTTTTTAAAAAAAAAAAAAAAAAATTTTTTTTTTTCCTTTTTCTTTAAAAAAAACCCAAAGAAAAAGAAACTTTTTTGGGGTTTTTTCCCAATAAATTTTTTTAAAAAAAACCAAATTAAAAAAGGGAACCTTTTTAAATTTTTTTTCCCTTTTTTCTTTAAAAAAAACCCAAAGGAAAAAAGAACCTTTTTTTTTTTTCCCTTTTTCTTTAAAAAAACAAGAAAAAAAAAATTTTTAACCTTTTTTACCCTTTTTTTCTTTAAAAAAAAATTAAAAACCAAAAATTTTTCCAACCTTTTTTTTTTTTTTTAAAAAACCCAAAAAAAACTTAATTTTCCCCCTTTTTCCTTTTTTTTTAAAAAAAATTTAAAAAAAAAATTTTTTTTTTTCTTTTTTTCTTCCAAATTAAAACCCAAAAAGAAACAAAAAAACCCCCTTTTTCTTTTTTACTTTTAAAATTAAAACCAAAAAAAATTTTTTCCCGGGTTTTTTCTTTTTTTAATTCAAAAAAAACTTGAAAATTAAAAACCTTTTTTGCACCCTTTTTTTTTAAAATTTTTTTTAAAATTTTAAAAAAAACTTGTTCCCCAAATTTTTTTTTTTTTTAAATTAAAAAATTTAAAAAAACCTTTTTTTGCCGGTTTTTTTTTTTTTTTAAATAAAAAATTTTAAAGGGGAACCTTTTCCAAAAATTTTTTTTTTAAAAAAAAAATTTTCCAAAAAGAAACCTTTTTTGGCCCTTTTTTTTTTTTTTTTAAAAAAAAATTTTCCAAAGAAAAACCTTTTTCCCGGGTTTTTTTTTTTTTTTTAAAAAAAATTTTGGTAAAGGGAAAAATTTTTTCCCGGTTTTTTTTTTTTTTTAAAA
Source organism: Hermatobates lingyangjiaoensis (assembly GCA_026182355.1). Lineage (NCBI taxonomy): Eukaryota > Metazoa > Arthropoda > Insecta > Hemiptera > Hermatobatidae > Hermatobates > Hermatobates lingyangjiaoensis. Next base: position 22,756 of record JAPFBL010000692.1, read on the forward strand.
ATTTAAAAGCAAATTAAGTAGATACGATAATATATAGTTCTCGTATATACTTAGTCAAAGTAAGAAACTATGATACAATGCACGAACCTTTTTGTCTTGCGCGATCTTGTACTTCTAATATATATACTTCTTCAAAGTAAGAAACTATGATACAATGCACGAACCTTTTTGTCTTGCGCGTCTTGTACTTCTAATATATATACTTCGTCAAAGTAAGAAACTATGATACAATGCACGAACCTTTTTGTCTTGCGCGTCTTGTACTTCTAATATATATACTTCGTCAATGTAAGATACTATGATACAATACACGAACATTGCTGTCTCGCCCATCTAGTACATCTAATATACATACCTCGTCAAAGTAGGGAACTATGACACAATACACTTACATTGTTGTCTCGCGCGTATAGTACTTGTAATATATATACTTCGTCAAAGTAAGAAACTATGATAGAATGCACGAACCTTTTTGTCTTGCGCGTCTTGTACTTCTAATATATATACTTCGTCAAAGTAAGAAACTATGATACAATGCACGAACCTTTTTGTCTTGCGCGTCTTGTACTTCTTATATATATACTTCGTCAAAGTAGGGAACTATGACACAATACACATACGTTGTAGTCTCTCGCGTATAGTACTTGTAATATATATACTTCGTCAAAGTAAGAAACTATGATACAATACACGAACCTTTTTGTCTTACGCGTCTTGTACTTCTAATATACTCGTAAGTAAGGTATAATGATCGTGAAAAAATTCGATCACGAGATTTTGACGGAATTATACGTTTTGATGCCCCAAAAGTCGATTAATGATGTTTTTTCGGTGATGTCTGTGTGGGTGGGTGAGTGTGTTAGCATTGGTTGTTACCACGCTCCGGTCCAGAATCTTTGATGGATCAAGTTGATATTTTACACAAAAATATGTAGATTCGCTCTGTGTTCTTCGACGTTGATGATCTCTGTTACTTCGTCCTCTCTTCTAGTCTACTTCTGATGACGAACAACAGTTCGAAATATTTAGAATTCTGTAAGTGTCCTTTTTCATCCTTTTTCTGTGTCGTGCTTTGTGTAATTTAAGTTATATATATATATATATATATAAAATTAAAGTTTATCAGGACTAGGTCAGTTCTTCAGGTTCAAATGAAACTATGATTGCCAACATTTGTAGAGAAAATGATATGTTGAACACATTATTGTATTTACTTTCTTGTTTTTCAAAGATGTTAAGAATTTATTACTCTTAAGGTGGTGTGACTTTTTGCTGTCTGAAAAAGTGACCATCACAACAGTTAAGAACGTATTTATTACGAATGTTAATTATAGTCTTTATACTACATTGGTGGTCAGAGGTAGTACACAATGAGAGTTTGTAAAACAAAGTTGTGAATTGTTTTGAGCTCCCATGAGAAGGGGAAGGAAGGTAGGTGTCCTTTAACTTTAGATGTTGTTCATCAAAGATTCAATTCTGTTAAATCAGAACTTGAAACTTTTTGAACCGCATTTTATGTATTAGCTAATTATTCTAATCTGTTTTGTATAAATAGTTTTATTCAGCTTTCGTAAACCTTTATTTTTGATTATTAAGAGTGATCCAAATAAACCTTTATTTTTGATTATTAACAGTGATCCAAATAAACCTTTATTTTTGATTATTAAGAGTGATCCAAATAAACCTTTATTTTTGATTATTAACAGTGATCCAAATAAACCTTTATTTTTGATTATTAACAGTGATCCAAATAAACCTTTATTTTTGATTATTAAGAGTGATCCAAATAAACCTTTATTTTTGATTATTAACAGTGATCCAAATAAACCTTTATTTTTGATTATTAAGAGTGATCCAAATAAACCTTTATTTTTGATTATTAACAGTGATCCAAATAAACCTTTATTTTTGATTATTAAGAGTGATCCAAATAAACCTTTATTTTTGATTATTAACAGTGATCCAAATAAACCTTTATTTTTGATTATTAAGAGTGATCCAAATAAACCTTTATTTTTGATTATTAACAGTGATCCAAATAAACCTTTATTTTTGATTATTAACAGTGATCCAAATAAACCTTTATTTTTGATTATTAACAGTGATCCAAATAAACCTTTATTTTTGATTATTAAGAGTGATCCAAATAAACCTTTATTTTTGATTATTAACAGTGATCCAAATAAACCTTTGTTTTGGATTATTATTAATTGTTTTTATATTAATTAACACATTAAATTTTCTTATAGAGCCTTTTCTGGAGATAAAATATTATAAGCTCCTCGAGAATAATTAATTGTTATTCCCCTGACATAGTTATCTCCTTCTTCCTCGCCTCGGGATTTATTAGCCTTGATTCCTTCGCCCTTGCTTCAGTAATCAAATAAAACACTCGGGTAATAATATACTTCATTATTCCCAAGGTGCATAAATATCTATTATATATTTTTTCCACCATAAATTAATAGAAGAAAAACCAAATTTAAAATAAATTTACTATCGGTCTGTACAAATAAATACTTCCTTATCCATAACATAAATTAATATATATATATATATATATATAATATGCTAACATAAATAGTGACCAATACATATAACATACCCAAGATTGTTTTTTTTTTGCTTACATTGTAGTAATTTCATTACAAAATATTAATATATAAATAAAAGATTGGACCATTTTATGTGAATTTTTACAGTGCATAAGTGTTATAAAAATATTTATTTTTTTATTTCCATATACCAATAACACTTAAATATTATAAGAGCTGTAAAATATTAATAACATGTTAAATACAATTTAAAATAATTAATTAACATGTTAAGGCTTACATTATATGTCATCGATTTTATGTTGCAAAACATATACATAATAAATAAAATTGGTGAAATACAAAGAATTTCGGTAATAATAGCATTTGAGAATGTCACATGATGTGGCTAGTATATTGGAAACATCAAATGTATACATTCAAAGATAATCAAATGTTCACATCTCTCTCTATACGACATACGTCATCATAAGGAGGAGATGATATTTTAAAGGCAAACCAAGGGCTCAAGCCAACAAACATGTCTTCCTTTCTTTATCCAAGTATAATACAGAGTCGTACAGTTCTCAAAAACAAAAAAACACCTTATGCTAATATTTTATCTATATTTCTAGACATCTTTTCAGGGTTTGGTATTTTTGACTTACTTAAAACATAATTGCATTATTAAATCAAAAATATTAAGCTCTGAAGATGTCAAGAAATATATAACGAGTGTTTAAAGGATGAGAATTGTATGATGCTGGACCAAACCTCGATATAAATATATATATATATATATTTAACATATAACACAATTAAAAGAAACGGTCCAGCGGACTTTTTTTAAAAATAAAATAAATTCAAAACGAAGGAAACACACAGAAAGACACAGACATAACTCACATCGATATTTCGACCATCGTCGTCATCAGGAGGTGCGAAGAGCGAAGAGTCCCGCAGGAAACTCACCGTACTGGTGAGTACCGCCCAGGGGTCTTCCTGCGGGACTCTTCGCACCTCCTGATGACGACGATGGTCGAAATATCGATGTGAGTTATGTCTGTGTCTTTCTGTGTGTTTCCTTCGTTTTGAATTTATTTTATTATATATATATATATATAAATGATCAACCACAATAAGAAAATGGGAAAACAAGACTAAGATCTTTCAACCGTAACAAGCTGTCTCCGTCAGAGTCAAAAACCTAACTGAGAGTAAAAAACTCAGTTGGGTTTTTGACTCTGACGAAGACCGCTTGTTACGGTTGAAAGATCTTAGTCTTGTTTTCCCATTTTCTTATTGTGGTTTGACCATTGATACATATATATAGATATATATATATATATGTGTGTGTGTGTGTGTGTGTGTGTGTGTGTTCTCTAATCCGGATTTGGTCAATTTTCCAGGATAAAAAATCAAACTCTCGTTGCCGACGTTTCGGTTTTATTTAAAACCTTTTTCATAGGCCTACAAACAAAGGATAATAAGAAATCACATATCAACGTCAAAACATATACACAATATGAAAATGGATTGTTACAATTTATGAATATTGCAAGCAGAAATATTTCAGAGATACATAAAACAATATAACTTACAGAAGTAAGAATTTTTTGACTAAGAAAATGAAATTTACATTATTTAAAGGAACATAATTTAAATGATATGCAACTGTAACAACATTTAATGACATTTAAATATGATTTACATATTTAAATAATGTAAATTTCATTTTCTTAGTTAAAAAATTCTTACTTCTGTAAGTAATATTGTTTTATGTATCTCTGAAATACTTCTGCTTGCAATATTCATAAATTGTAACAATCCATTTTCATATTGTGTATATGTTTTGACGTTGATATGTGATTTCTTATTATCCTTTGTTTGTAGGCCTATGAAAAAGGTTTTAAATAAAACCGAAACGTCGGCAACGAGAGTTTGATTTTTTATCCTGGAAAATTGACCGAATCCCGATTAGAGAATACACCTATTCTATCAAACGGTCGATATATTATTGAATCTGTTATATATATTATATATATATGTATATATATATGATGAAAATACAATCCGAAAAGGACAAATAAAGTTCAATGTAGACAAAGTAACATAGAGAAATTAAAACCACACAGACTTACACGTCTTCAGGAGAGATAAGAGAGGGAACCAAGCGCACTGGTACAGAGACAGTTGGAAACCAATAATGTTTCCGCAGATGCGCCCAGTCAGAGAGAATAAGGTAGACAGGAATCAAGTTATAATTAAATTAAATTAGTGAAATATGAAAAAATAATAAATAAATGAAAAAAAAATTGAGGGATGAACAGAGAAATTGATACATAAATAAAAGTACGGACTAAGCCAGGCATGGGCAACCTGCGGCCCGCGGGCCACATGCGGCCCAGCAAGTGTTTCTGTGTGGCCCTCGGAGATTATCTGGATTCTATCTAAATATTAAAAATCCTTTTGCTTTTTGGTTATTAGCAAAAACTCACAGAGGCTTTTGGAAGGAAATTACAACTTTAGAGAGAGAGAGCTCTATAGCAATAAATGTTTTAGTTTTTTTCTTATATGTCGCACTAATCTTTTTAAAATTGTGTTGTTATAATTGTTTACCATAATGATATAAGAGGATGAATCTTAATATATATTTTCGTAGTGTCTTGTTTATATATCTGTTTGTTCTCTATAGAAATCAAAACTACTGGACCAATTGGGCTGAAACTTGGCATGGGAGGTCTTTGGGGGTAAATGAACAAAACTAAGGGGTACCAGAGGCAATCCCCCAAGTTATGGTGCAATAACTTCTAATTATGGTGAAATACCAGATGAAAATGGTGCAATTCTTTGAAAAATAACAATAAAATAAGAACAATGTTTAGACTAAATTTGGAAAGGTATATAAAGGACATTTCAATTTACAAAAGTAACAGTATTAATTTTGTAAAATAAAGTTGTGTTATATATATATATATATATATACACTTTTTTGATGAAAATACGATCCGAAATGGACAAATACAGTTCAATGTACATAAAGAAACGTAGAGAAATTAAAAACACACACTTACAGTCTCTAATTTTTGGTTGAACCGTCTTCAGGAGAGATAAGAAAGGGAAACCAAGCGCTATTTTTTATTCTCTAATACACTTTTTATCTAGTATTATTTAATTTTTTATTTATTTAATACTATTATTTGGATCCTTAATATTATTTTAATCAATTTTTTTTTTATTAAAGCATAGTCCGTAAATTTATTTCCTCTCTCTTCATCCCTTCGTTTATCATTTATTTATTTATTGTTCTTTTTTTTCAAATTTACTAATTTAATTATAAATTAATTCTTGTCTACCTTATTCTCTGTGAACAGGCTGAAGTATGGCAACATTGTTGGTCTCCAGCCATCTCTGCACCAGTGCGCTTGCTTTCCCTCTCTTATCCCCCTCCTGAAGACGGTTGAAACCTAAAACAAGTAATGAAACAGCTGGAAAATTCAAGTTACAATAGAGATTGGACAAGGGAAAAATACCTGGGAAAACAGTAAGAAAATATAATTTATAAAAAAAATTGCCATTCAATTTTATAATATATTATTTTTAAAAAATAAAAAAAATATTTTTTAAATTTTTTTTTATATACAGGGTTGGCCAAAAGTCACCAGACAGTAAATCAAACCCATTTTATTATAAGGATTTTATTAGGGAGGAATTTAATAAAACTTGAACATGAAGGTTCTTTAAAATTGCACAAACTGACGTCCTTCTTGAGCGACATTAATTAATTAATATTAATAATATTTAAAACAACATAAAATAATATTTAAACAACATAAAATTGTGAAAACATACGAAAACCTTAATAAATAACATTAAATAAACATTGGTTTTCGAAATTATATTTTAGTGTCGGGTGACTTTTGGCCAACCCTGTATATATATATTTATTTTTTCAATATATACCTTATATTGTTCAATTATATTGGATATTTTTTTTTTGTCGAGCTCTATGGTAAATTGATTTTCTAGCTGTTTCGTTAACTTCTTTCTGTATAACTGTAATTTTACTATTTTTATTTTTTCTTTCTTTTGTTCACTGATGGCATAAATTGAAAAGTTTCACAACAGTTATTTCTTTTGTTTTCATTTTTCCTTGATTTTTTATACTTCAGTCTCTTAAAAAATGGCAATCATATAGGTTGGTTGACCAAGTCTGGACAGTTTTTATTAAGTCAAACAGGCATAGATTATCTCAATGACAATAAATAATAAAACCCCAAATTATTAACTTTTGCCAAAATACTTGCCACTTAATGGTTTATCATTCGCAAAATATTTCACCAATATTGATTAAAATATCAATGAAAAACATAAATTATATTGTTTCGATAACAATGAACCTATTTGATGAACAATTCAACATTAAGAAACATTATAAATTCACTACGAAGCAATATTGTTTTCAATAACTTAAAAATTACAAAAAATAAATTAAAGAAAATTTGAAAAATTAAATAACATATTTATTTCAAATAAATTATTTTCAACAAATGAAAGAAGAAGAAGAAAAAATTTAAATCAGATAATTTATTAGAGGAACTGTATTGGATTGAAGGTTTAGGAAGGTTATATGTATTGGCCTGGTAGGTTAGAGTTTGGCAGGTTAGCTACCATTCCAAAACAGACATGGATGCAAAACCAATCAACAGGGTGGCATTAGGTACTTCATTACCCACAACAGGGGAATTCTGAAACATAAACAGAATAGTTGTTTTGTTATACGGACAGTAATAATTTCATTAAGAATAAAATAAAACTACATTAATCGTCTACAGACAATAGTCGACAGACGTTTTAGTTACGAACAACGTTAAGTTGATACTGTACGTTTTAATGATGTAGACAGGTCAAGTGGGTGGGTGTGTGTGTGTGTGTGTGTGTGTGTGATGTGTGTGTGTGTTCTGTGTGGTTTGTTTGTGTGTGCGTGTTTGTGTTCTTCTTTGCGTGTGCGTGTGTGGTTGTGTGTGTGTGTGTGTGTGTGTGTGTGTGTATGTGTGTGTTTGTTTGTTGATGCATATGATTGTTTGTGTGCGTGTATGTGTTTGTGTTGATGCATATGATTGTTTGTGTGTATGTGTGTGTTTGTATGTGTTTGTTTGTTTGTTTGTGTGTGTCGGTGTGTTTCTTTGCGTGTGTATGTTATTTCCGTGTGTGTGTGTTTGTGTGTGTGTGGTTTGTGTGTTATATGTGTTGTGTGGTGTGGGAGTTCCTGTAAGGGAGTGCATGTTTCATTTTTGTGTGTTCTTTATAAGAATATGGTTTATTATACTATTAATAATATATAATATATATATATATATATATATATATATATATATAAAGATTTCACATAAACACGTGAAATAACAATCAATGATCAAACCACAATAAGAAATGGGAAACAAGTTGGGTTTTTGACTCTGACGAAGACCGCTTGTTACGGTTGAAAGATCTTAGTCTTGTTTTCCCATTTCTTATTGTGGTTTGATCATTTATATATACGTTTTCGTTGGAAATACGATCTGCAACAGACAAATATAGTTCAGTGCTGAAAAAGAAACATAGATATATCAGAAGCAAACACTTACAGTCTCTAATTTTCTGTTTGTTCCGTCTTGAAGAGAGATAAGAAAGGGAAACTAAGCACACTGGTTCAGAGACGGTTGTGACCCTCTCTTATCTCTTCTGAAGACTGTTGAAACCGATAATTAGAAACTGTAAGTGCGTGCTTATGATTTCTCTGTTTCTCTCTACATTGAACTATAAATATACTCGTATATTATAAAAGTGAGTCGTTATCAGCCTTTGGAGCGATTCACATCTATTCCTGACAACGAGGACATCGAAATATAGTAGTGAGTTAAGTGATTTCTTTTCTGTGTGTTCTTTTGAAAATTCTATTATATATATCAATGATCAAACCACAAAAAGAAATGGGAAACAAGACTAAGATTTTTCAACCGTAACAAGCGGTCTTCGTCAGATTCGATTGTTACGGTTGAAAGATCTTAGTCTTGTTTTCCCATTTCTTATTGTGGTTTGTTCATTGATTGTTATTTCACGTGTTTATGTGAAATCTTTTAATATACAGTGGAACCTCTACATACGAGCTACTCTACTTACGAGAAACTCGAGATACGAGAGGTCTTTCGAGCAAAAATCTTGCTCTACATACGAGAGAAAATCCAAGTTACGAGAATTTCCAGATGGTTCCGCTAGGAACCTACTAGTCGTACTAGGAACCTATGTAGCTACTAGTCGTGCTACAGCTCTTTTTAATGACACTTGCCTTACACATTTCCGTAACATTTTGAAAGGGAGGCAGAGACAAACCTCCTTGGATAAGTTTTTCTTCAAAAGACCTATAGAAAGTGAAAGTGTTCCGATTCCAGCTAAAAGGGCAAAAGAAAGCGAAGAAAAGTAAAAACTGATACAGTAATGTTAAAATGCAAAAAAAAAGCAGAAAAAAGTGCATAAATAAATTAGTGCCGTAAAAAAATTAAGTTTTTCATAAAGTTAACTTTAATTTTAAGTGGAAGTGCTCATAATAAACTCGCATTTTATTTCGTTAATATCATCTTATTTATCTTATTACTGTATTTATATGTTCAGTCACTATTTGAATGTGCTTTTAGTAATCAGGAAGATGTGTTCATAGTTATTTAGGGTTAACTTGAATGATATTGGAGGACAGGAACAAATTAATTGGTTTTCAGTTATTTCTTATGGGAAAAATTCGCTCTAGATACGAGAAATTCTAGATACGAGCACGATCCGGGAACGAATTAATCTCGTATGTAGAGGTTCCCAGGGACGTGCAGTCAGGGGAGGCAGGTGAGGCACTGCCTCACCTGATAATCTTGGAAAGGAAAAATGCAAAATGAATTGTACATATCTAAATGGTTATATTTATCCAGTGAATTGCGCTGTAAAGATATTTGTCAGCATTTTTAACTTTTTTTTTTATTCAAAATCAATGGTTTTTCGCAACTATTGCTTAGATACTGAAAAGAAATGTGCGGTGAGTCTGCCGCCTGCTGTGCGAAGAGTCACTAAGTGAGGCACGCAGTTCTGCTGCCTCATGGTGGGGTTCGCCTGTGACTACAGGGGTTCTTCTTTGTGATTCAGCAACAAAATACAGTCAGCGACAGCACTCTAAAAGCTAGTAATTTATTTTTTACCTTCCTTACTTTTGCAAATGGAGTAGTGAATTTCAAAAATTAAAACGTTAAAATGTTTTAAAAGGAAGCTGATATGAGATTTAAACATAAACTACTGCCAATCAAATAGTGATAAAGGTAATCTGTAAGGTTCATATTTTTTTAAATTTAACGGTGATGAAGTCAGTGCCTCACCTGTCATGAACCTCACCGCACGTCACTGGGTTCCACTGTATATATATGTATATTAATATACAAAAAATGAACAGAAATATATTGAGTCTATTTGGATGTAGAAAACCCATAATGAAATATGATCTGACATGTTCACGTGACAGTGACATGTATAATATGATATGTAACACGTTGACGAAAGTATTCAGAACTGATTTAAAAAAATAAACAAACTGTGTTACTGACCAAAGGAAAGGTAACAGAAGGCAGTGACGAAGGTGATTCAATGAGTTTCTGCAGATTACTTGATATCAAGTCAGTGTCTCTTGGATCGACAAGTCCTGCTCCAACAAGTTCAGCAGCTATACCGACTGAGGAGTCTTTGCCCACGGCATACTCAAACCGAATGTCATTCAACTCTCGCTTTGCATTCCTGCAAATAGACAAAAAAACAGTCAAATATCGACAAAAGGTAGGGGCAGAAATATAACATTCTCAAACAGAAAAAACTACATTAATAATTATTTTGCAAAGAATACAAACAAATCTGTGGATTTCAGTAACAACTGTCTAGTTTGAATGAATAATCTGTAAGTTTTAATTCTGTAAGTTAGTTTTAATGTTTCAAAATATACTGCTGCCTATGAAAAAGGTTTTAAATAAAAATAGAAACATTGGCAATGATAGTATAATTAAAACCTGACCTAGTGCTAATATTAACTTTTATTATATAATACTTTTACAGTAAACTATAGATACAGAATAAAGAAACGAACACAATTACAGTATCTAATTTTCGGTTGAATCTTCATCAGGAGAGTTGAGATAGGGACGACACCAAGCGCACTTGTGAAGCGACTCCAACCTGTTTTGATTTATTACCATACACCAAAGCCTTCCGACCATTATATGGAACAAAGCAGATCAGATCGGAAGCGACTCCAACCGTCGCTTCGCAAGTGCGCTTGGTGTCTCTATCTCAACCCTCCTTGTGATGGTTCAACCGAAAATGAGAGACACTAAGTGTGTTCGCTACTTTGTTCTGTTGTTATATATATATATATATATATATATATATATATATATATATATATATATATATATATATATGTGTGTGTGTGTATTTTGGCAGCAGACCTTCAATCAAACATGTTTTATTAAAAATTAACCCAATTTTAACTTTTGTTCTTTTCCGAGTTAATTTTTCAAGTTTTCTCACTATGGATTAACTCACAAGTTTTAACTATAACAAACAATTTTGTTTGTTATAGTTAAAACTTGTTAGTTAATAAAATGGAAGTCAAGAATAAATCTTTTGGTGAATTACTTTATATTTTACCAGAAAGGTGGAAATCCATAGTGAGAAAACTTGAAAAATTAACTCGGAAAAGAACAAAAGTTAAAATTGGCATAATTTTTAATAATATATATATATATATATATATAGTTCAATGTACATAAAGAAACATAGAGAAATTAAAAACACACACTTTCAGTCTCTAATTTTCGGTTGAACCGTCTTCAGGAGAGATAAGAAAGGGAAACCAAGCGCACTGGTACAGAGACGGTTGGAGACCCAACCGGCGTGCGTGAAGTGTATATATAACAGATTCAATAATATATCGACCGTTTGATAGAATAGGTGTGTTCTCTAATCGGGGTTCGATTAGACTCAGTCTAGTCGAAGGTTTTGTCTGGTTAACATTGTTGTTCCTTTAAATAATGTAATTTTCATTTTCTTAGCCAAAAAAATATTACTTCTGCCTATGAAACCGAAACGCGTTGGCAACGTGAGTTTGATTTCTGAACAAAGAAAATTAAGTATTTCCCGATTAGATAACACATATGTGTTACATTTATATTTAATTAAGTTTAAAAGTTTCAGATACGACTAAGGCTAGGAAATAAGGAAATAAAAAGGTTATAGGGAAGGAAGGTTAGGTTATCTTACATATCATCGTCTAAAACGCAAGGAGCTTCGAGATCAATTCGCCTAGACAAAAAAAAAAAGAAAGAAGGATAAATCAAATATACAAGGCGGTAACACTGTTTTCTTATATTAGGAGACTAAACAATTTTAAAACAATATATTTAATTATCTAATATACTTGTTAACCTATATACAGAATCTACATAAGGTGTCTGGATTAGCTAGTTGATGGCCAAACGAAATAATGTTTTATTGTATGAACTGGTCTAGAAGTAGAACTTAAAGTTCTGTTCTTTCCGGCTCTAAAGAAGACCAGAACTTCATTATATCTTCTAGAATCTACTACGTCACTTAAACCAGTTCACGTAATAAAACTCAGTTATTTCATTTGGTCATCAAGTAGGCAATCAGATATATATATATAAAATGAAAATACTAAACAGTCCAAACCGGACAGATAAATAAATGAAAAAAACAACACATAGAAGAAATGAGAAAACTTACTGGATAGATATTTCGAACTGAAGTTCGTCGCCAGGAAGAGAGTAGAAGGGAAGAAGAAGAGGTACGTCCGTTCACGTGTACCAGTGGAATGCAACCAAGTTTCATTGGTACACGTGAACGGACGTACCTCTTCTTCTTCCCTTCTACTCTCTTCCTGGCGACGAACTTCAGTTCGAAATATCTATCCAGTAAGTTTTCTCGTTTCCTCTATGTCTTGTCTTTTTCATTTATATAGATATATAAATAAATATATACTCGTCGTCTGCCTCCGGAGCGACTAGTTTCTATCTTCCTGATGACGAGGACATCGAAACATAGTAGTGAGTTTCTGTTTCATTTCTGAGAGTTCTTTGTGTTAATATAGTTTATATATATATATATATATATATATATATATATATATATATATATATATATATCACTTAATCAAACAAAACAGGATCCAAACTGGACACAACACGAGTTCAAAATTCAAGAAGAGTAACACACAGAGTAAGGAAACACTTACAAACTCAAATTTTCGGGTAATCTGTCTTCAGGAGAAAGAGAAAAGGACTCTGACGAAGACCGCTTGTTATGGTTGAAAGATCTTAGTCTTGTTTTCCTATTTCATATTGTGGTTTGTTCATTGATATATATATATATATATATATATATATATATATATAATATATATATAAAATAAATTCAAAACGAAGGAAACACACAGAAAGACACAGACATAACTCACATCGAAATATCGATGTGAGTTATGTCTGTGTCTTTCTGTGTGTTTCCTTCGTTTTGAATTTATTCTATTTTAAAAAAGTCCGCTGGACCGTTTCTTTTAATTGTGTATATATATATAATCCACTTGATTTAAAATCGTCGAATATTTTTCTAAATAAACTAAATATAAATATAAATTTAATTTTTAAGTTGAACCCTGAATTAAAGATAAGATTTTGAAATTTAGAAAAATATTCGTAGAAGTTAAATCAAATGGAATCAGACATAAAGTTTTTAAATGCATATATTCAAGAAGGACTGCTCCCAACTTTTACCAATATATATAAATTAATAATCATCAATAACTCTTGATATAATGTATGAATTAAATACCACAATATACCATATAAATTAATTAAAATGCTCTAAGGCCTTTCGTCACAATATCATCAGAGAGCTAAGTGAAACAACCAAAAAAGAAAAAAAAACCATAATAACAAGTTAACCTGTCTGATTGAAGTCTTCAGGATTGCTGGTATCCCTGTCTGAATTTAATGTTCCTAAACTTGAAGGAGTCTTGATCTGCTTACTTATTTCTTTCATTAATATTTCATCTAGTTTGTAAGGTCCCGGACTATTGCTCATTAAATTTCCAGGAGAAATATTATTGAAAGTGCACTCATAAAGAACTTCTATGGAAATTTAATGAATAATAGTCCGGGACTTTACAAACTAGATCAAATATTAATGAAAGAAATAAGTAAGCAGATCAAGACTCCTTCAAGTTTAGGAACATTAAATTCAGACAGGGATGCCAGCAATCCTGAAGACTTCAATCAGACAGGTTAACTTGTTATTATGGTTTTTTTTTCTTTTTTGGTTGTTTCACTTAGCTCTCTGATGATATTGTGACGAAAGGCCTTAGAGCATTTTAATTAATTTATATTGTTTATTGTGGTATTGAATTTATTTATTGAATTTATTTATCTATCTTCTCTCACATCTCTTCTCCTAAGCCTCCAAAAACTGCTGGTGGTATGGTTCAATGTGGACGTCGTGGATGTCTTACTTGTCCTATCATCAATCCTGTTCCTTCCTTTACCTCTGTCCATAGTAAACGCACCTACCCTATCTCTCACAAGACCTCTTGTACCTCTGGTAACTGCGTTTACCGTTTGGATTGCACCCAGTGTGATTCTTTTTATGTGGGTTTGGCTTCCACCAAGCTAAGCCTGCGTATGAATAATCACAGGTCATCCGTTGGCAAACGCAGTGACCTTCCCGTTGCTACTCATGCCAGTTCTCACGGACTCAGTTTTAATGACTGTTTCCGTGTACAGGTCCTGAGGCAGATTGATCAGACTAATTCGAAAGTTACTCTCAGAGCTTCAGAAGACGCACTTATTAGTCTTCTTGGCGGTAGATCGGCTCCTGGGCTTAACCTCAATCGTTGATTTTTTTTTCCTTAAAGTTTTTTTAAAGTTGTTATCAGCTTTTAATTTTATTTTAGTTAAATGTTTTCTTTTTTAATTTTTATTTGGCTTTTATTTCTTTATCTTCCCTGTCTACCTTTCCTCCGAAAGTTGGCTACACTGTTTGAGTGCTTCAGTTCGAACGCCAAGTCAGTCGTTATCAGCCTTCGGAGCGATTCACTTCTTTTCCTGAAGACGAGGACATCGAAATATAGTAGTGAGTTCAGTGGTTTCCTTTCTATGTGTTCTTTTTTAAATTCTAGTTTATATATTATATATATATATATATATATATATATATATATATAACTAATTAAATGAAACGATTCAACGAACTAAATAAACAACATTCACAGAAAGATGGTGAGTACTATCCTGTCAGCGGATAGACTGATACATTTCTTCCTAGTTGTAGCGTAGGCATATGAGAAGGGAGGACAGCTAGGCTATTCTCTACCTCACCTTGCTTTAAATCACAATCATCAAATACACGTGGATACAGTTAGTTTATGTTTATTATACATTAAAATACGAAATAATATTGTTTTTACATACTAAAGGTATAGTTTGCTTAAGATAACGAAATTGGAGTTGTCTAGGCCAGGGATTTTCAACTTTTTTTTACATCGCCACTCATTTTTGACGCCAAAATTTATTCGCGACCCTTTAATTAGAACAAAAATAAAATTAACAATAAATAAAAAAAGGGGAAAATTAAAATAAATTTGATCAATAGTAACTTTAATGAGATTGCTGTACCACATTAATAATAAATAAATTATTTATTTAATTTAGTCCTTTATTTTCTTTTTAAAAATAAACAATTTCAAACATTTCGCGACCCCCGTTAAAGCCTTTCGCGACCCACTGATTGAAGACCCTTGGTATAGGCTATTCGGCCTCACTCTACCCTCATTGTGAATTACCAATACATCCGGATGATAATTTATGATATTTGGAAAAAAAAGTACGGAAACTTGAAAGTGCGGTTTTTTAAAATACTGCAACTCGTAGGTCGCAGAGATTTATAAAACATTTTTGTCTTTAATATAAGTTGGTATGCTTCTCTTTTATTTTCTTATACATCCAAAAAAAAAAAACTACTACTCTAATATTAATACTTTGATCATAATCAAAGAATGAAATGATGATGCATAATTACCTCAATCTAAGCACTAAATTGATAACAGATGAATCATCACCCATGTCCTTATCACTGTCTGATGAATTACCACCAGTATCAATATTGTTCATGGGTTTTTCTGTAACCTGCAACAAGAATACAACATAATCTTATCAAGACACCCTTATGGTATAAATGGTATAAATATGGTATATGGTATAAATAATAATCAAACGCAAAACATCAAAAAAATTAAACAAAAAACATAAATCATAAAAATGAATTTCTCTACAATATTAGTTTTTTTTTTAATCATTTTATGAATATAACTTTCAAGCTTTCGACCTGAAATTGGTCTTCTTCAGGCATATAAATTAAATACTTTTGAAAATAATTTAAACGAACTATATTACACTATTTTTAACTGTTTTTTTAAGGAGATTACATCAAATAGGTATATTTTAACATCAGTTGTTGCAATATTGTTAAAAGTCAAAATATGATAATTTGTTAGGCAGTGTCACAGCAGGGGGGGTGGGGGGTCCGTCCCCGGTTGGTACATGCCAGAGGATGGCATTTTGAGATGATATCATCACCATCATCATCATCATCATCATCACCACGATCAAGGGAAAATCATGTAACTGAAATTACTTACCTCTATCTTCACTAACTAACTTTCATTCTTGATAATTACATCATCATCACTAACTAATGAGGTGAAAACAACGTTCGTGATATTCATCTCTATCTTAACTAACTGATAATCATAACATCATCATCATCATCATATCATATCAAAAAAAAACAATAACATTACTGACATTAACTAACCTCTATCTTCACTAACTAACAATCATTCTTGATAATGACTTCTTCATCACTATTACTAATAAGTGAGAAATACTGATGTCTGATACTGACCTCTATCTTCACTAACTAACAATCATTCTTGATAATGACTTCTTCATCACTATTACTAATAAGTGAGAAATACTGATGTCTGATACTGACCTCTATCTTCACTAACTAACAATCATTCTTGATAATGACTTCTTCATCACTATTACTAATAAGTGAGAAATACTGATGATTAGTACTGACCTCATCATCACTTGACACTCCAGTTTCCTCTTCAGATGACCACACCCACTCACCCGTCACAGTCCTATGAAGACGACCAGACGCTCCAGGCTGTCTTTTACTTGCCTAAAAACAAAACCATCATCAATACAGATATAATCTTTTTAGCAAAGATTAGAATGAAATAAATAAAATTAAATTTATCATGAATAACATTGAATTATTTTCGTTTATTATTCTCTATATAATAGTATAGAGATAAGTTTTACGTTGAAGTCATACTTTCAACATTGGGTTGTCAAACCAAAATAAACTCTTTTGATGACTTCTGAGAGTTTGTAAGTGTGTTCTTTGCTAAAGTATTAGTCTCCTTTGATTCTGAACTTGCATATATATATATATATATATATATATATATATATATATATAACAAATTCAATAACATATGAACCGTTGGATAGAATAGGTGTCTAATGTAATCGGGATTCGGTCAATTTTCCAGGATCAAAATCAAAGTCTCAATGCCGACGTTTCGGTTTTATTTAAAACCTTTTTCATAGGCCTACAAAACAAAGGATGACGAGAAATCATATTTTATTCAATAAGAACTAATAAAAGTAACGCAACTGCTTTAGCATTCCAGCCATAAACAAAGGTCACATGTTCGATTTTGAAGAAGCAATTATAGTAGATAAAGAACAAGATGAGCAAAGAAGAAAGACCCTCGAAATGCTATATATTAAAAAAGATCTAAGTTCAGTTAATCATAGAAGTGACATTACCAATTTGAACACTATTGTTCAGGAGTGTTAAGTTGATTTTAGTGAAATTTAATTTCCTTAGTTCCTTTTTGTGTTCTTTGAGTGAACAGTGTTTGGTTTACATGTAATTGTAATCAGTCTGGTCCAAGTTTTAGACCAGTTAAGATGTTAGTTCACTAACTATCTATTGTTACTTCATTTTATATAATGTTAATTTCATCATTATTCTAATTCAAAAATTCTGACTTCTGTAAGTTCATAAAAATGTTTATTGCTTTTCTATTACTTCTACTTGTATATATATTTTTGTTTTTTCACAACTGTAATATTCCATTTTGATGTTAGTTATACGTTGATGTTTATATATGATTTCTTGTCATCCTTTGTTTGTAGGCCTATGAAAAAGGTTTTAAATAAAGCATTGAGAGTTTGATTTTGATCCTGGAAAATTGACCGAATTCCGATTACATTAGACACCTATATATATATATATATATCAATGATCAAATCCACAATATGAAATGGGAAAACAAGGCTAAGGTCTTTCAACTGTAACAAGCGGTCTTCGTCAGAGTCAAAAACCCCACTGAACTCTGACGAAAACCACTTGTTACGGTTGAAAGATCTCTGTCTTTTTTTTTTCCAACTTCAATAAAAATCCTATTTTAAATAAAAATTTCTAGTAACAAATATACATATTCAAAACATTTAAACATATTGTTTTAATATTGATGTTAATATAAAAATCCTAGATTCTGAAAACATTCTAAATTCTAAATTCTAAATGCTAAAATGCTAAATTTTGGTTTCATAACTTTTGTTTTTGTATTTTAAATAACAATAAAAAAAAAAATTCAGATTAAATTATATTGTTTTAATATTGATATTCAAACATTTTGATAACATGCTAAAATGTTAAATTTTTTGTTTTTTGTATTTTAAATAACATTAAACAAATAATTAACTTACAGAAATTATAAATATTTATAGTTCCCTCTTAGTTTTTACTTTTACGATGTGTTACAAGATATGAAAATTATGTCTGGATTTTTTAAAATTTTGATAAGCCTAAGTCAAAAGGTTTGCCCATCAGGGAGCATAGACCATATGTGGACACATACTGGGAAGTTGTTTTGAAAACTGGTTCTGACTCTCTAAAGTTGGGTCCGAACCGGGTCAAAGGACATTTTCCTCTTTGGTGGAGACAACCAATCCTGGATAAAACGATAGTCCTTAAACGGAACGGAATGAGATGGTTTCTCTGATCATCTATAACTGTGGACATTGAGAAAAAAATACAAAAAAAAACCTTTCACTTGGTGCAATATCACCATTTCTAAAAATTTACTTCAATATAGATAGAAAAACATATAGAAATTAAATAAACACATTTACGGTATCTAATTTTCGGTTTGAACCGTCTTCAGGAAAGATAAGACAGGGAAACAAAGAGCACTGGTACAGAGACGGTTTAGTACCGTCCTTAAGACGGTTCAAACCGAAAATTACGAAACTCTATGTGTGTGTTTTTAATTTCTATATGTTTCTCTATGTACACTGCATTTTATTTGTCCTTTTGCGGATCGTATTTTCAACGAAAAACTTTTTCTAAAAATTAAATATTTGTTTATTTCTTAAATATATATACCTTTTGGACTCTAGTTTCTAAACTGGGACCACTGGCAACCAATGATTGTTGAAGGTATTTCTTATCCTTTGCTTTTTTGAAGAATGGATGTCTTAATAACTCTGTCGCTGTAGGTCTGCAAACATGAAAAAAATTACATAAAACAATATATATATATATATATATGTATATATAAAACAAAATTTCACTTAAACACGTGAAATAACAATCAATAATCAAACCACAATATGAAAAGGGGGAAAAAAAGACGAAGATTTTTCAATTGTAACAAGCGGTCAATGATCAAAAAACCCAACTGACCTAGTTTTTGACTCTGACGAAAACCGCTTGTTACAGTTGAAAGATCTCTCTTTTTTCCCCAATTTCATATATATATATATATATATATATATATATATATACGAGTTCGAGATTAACAAAGAGCAACACACAAAGTAGGGAAACACACTTACAGACTCAAATTTTCGGGTAATCCGTCTTCAGGAGAAAAGAGAATGGGAGACCAAGCACGTTGTAGGCGCAACGGTAAGTAACCGTTGCAAGTAACGGGTTACTTGCCGTTGCGTCTACAACGTGCTTGGTCTCCCATTCTCTTTTCTCCTGAAGACGGATTACCCGAAAATTTGAGTCTGTAAGTGTGTTTCCCTACTTTGTGTGTTGCTCTTTGTTAATCTCGAACTCGTATTGTGTCCAGTTTGGATCGTATTTCGTTTTACAGTGAATATATATATATATATATATATATATATATATTATATATATATATTATGGCCTCTACGCAGCTCAACTTACGTATGAATGGTCACAGGGCTTCCGTTGGTCAACGCAAAAACCTCCCTATTGCTATCCACTCTAATTCCCATGGACTGGATTTTAATCACTGCTTCCGGGTCCAAGTCCTTAATCATATCCCTGTTCAGTCTTCTCGGGTTACTTTAAGAGCTTCAGAGGAGGCAATTATCTGTCTTCTCAAAGCTCGCTCTCCTCCTGGCCTCAACTTGTACCGTTAATTTAATTTTTTTTTTTTTTTATTTTTTTATTTTATTATTTTTTTAATTTGTTTATTGCTTCATTTACTATTCTTCTCCTTCTGTTATTTTTATTTGCTTTTATTTGTCCTTTTTAGTTATTTTTCTCTCTGTAGTTAGTAGCTTACCTAGGGCAGCCGGCAGAGTGCGTGCGTGTTCGTTTGCATTCGGCCTACCACTCAGTTAGCTTCAGCTACTCAAAGGGACTACTTCTACCCGATGACGACGACTGTCGAAATATCGTTGTGAGTCTTTTGTGTGTATCTTTATTTGTTTTTTCTCTTTCATGTGTCAACTATATATATATATATATATATTGTTAAAAATCTGACCATGTCTTGCTGAAACTTGCTTCTTATTAAGTTTTTCAAGTTTTCTAAATAGAGTTCTTGTCACTATATCCACAGTATACAATATTCTTCCGATAGTCGACATGTTACATGAGTCCATGTTTCTGCTGTCCTCAGCCATTATCAAGACATAAATGAGTTTTGAAATGATTTGTTCCTTTATATAAGAGAAGTAAAATTCGTTGAGAAGGTTGGGGGATTAAAGCTGTTTGTCTAAATTCATTGGGTTGAGTGACCTGGTTAGGGGTTTGTTGCCTCTACCTGGAGAGGTCCCACTTGACCTGGGGTTGATTTTTTGGTGGATATTTACCCACCAATTATGTGGGGCGCACTGATAACTGTTTATTATGTTTTGGTACAAGTTGACAATAGAACACTTTAATATACATCACTACATGGGTCCCCACATAATACACAGAGTCTCTGTCTATTGCAAATTTCCGGTCAGATCCTCCGTACTGCTGAGCAGATGGCAAGGCGTGCGATGAAGTGTAGAATGGAATTAAGAAGTGGTGAAGAAACACAAGGCATGGCGAGTTGATCGAGAGAACAGGGAGAGACGATTTCAAACAGGTAAAGATGGCGAATTGATGGAGTGACGAAGAGACGCTTCCAACCAGGTCAAGATGGCGAAAACAACTGGTCGAGATGGCGAAAACAGCTGGTTCTTACAGACTTGCGTTAGTGTTGCCGCTACAATTTAAATATTTAAATTTAAATCAACCCCAGGTCAAGTGGGACCTCTCCAGGTAGAGGCAACAAACTCCTAACCAGGTCACTCAACCCAATGAATTTAGACAAACAACTTTAATCCCCCAACCTTCTCAACGAATTTTACTTCTCTTATATAAAGGAACAAATTATTTCAAAACTCATTTATGTCTTGATAATGGCTGAGGACAGCAGAAACATGGACTCATGTAACATGTCGACTATCGGAAGAATATTGTATACTGTGGATATAGTGACAAGAACTCTATTTAGAAAACTTGAAAAACTTAATAAGAAGCAAGTTTCAGCAAGATATGGTCAGATTTTTAACAATGTATGTTTACAGGAGGGACTGCTACCAAAATTTACTAATATATATATATATATATATATATATATTCACTGATAAAACGAAATACGATCCAAACTGGACACAATACGAGTTCGAGATTAACAAAGAGCAACACACAAAGTAGGGAAACACACTTACAGACTCAAATTTTGGGTTACTTGCCGTTGCGTCTACAACGTGCTTGGTCTCCCATTCTCTTTTCTCCTGAAGACGGATTATCCGAAAATTTGAGTCTGTAAGTGTGTTTCCCTACTTTGTGTGTTGCTCTTTGTTAATCTCGAACTCGTATATATATATATATATATATATAAACAAGATTTCACATTAAATACGCGAAAAAACAATCAAAATTCACTTTGTTTACCTAAACACAGCTGCATGGATTATTGTCCTTTCCTGCGCTTTACCCTTTTAAAATACCACTCTTCCCTCCCACTCTTTTCAACCACTCACCAGATGTTTTCTGCATCTTATGTTTCAGTTGGATCTTTGACTCTGCCCAAGACTACTATTTCTGGTTTACAGATCTTAGCCTTCCCCCCCCCCCCCCCGCATTTCATATTATTGTTTGATCATTGATATACTCGTATATATATACTTCAATGTACATAAAGAAACATAGAGAAATTAAAAACACACACTTACAGTCTCTAATTTACGGTTGAACCGTCTTCAGGAGAGATAAGAGAGGGAAACCAAGCGCACTGGTACAGAGAGGGTTGGAGACCGTCTCCAACCCAACTGACGAAGTTGGGTTTTTGTCTCTGACGAAGACCGCTTGTTGCGGTTGAAAGATCTTAGTCTTGTTTTCCCATTTTCTTATTGTGATTTGATCATTGATTGTTATTTCACCTGTTTATGTGAAATCTTTTTTTATATATAGATATATATATATATAAAGATTTCACATAAACACGCAAAACAACAATCAATGATCAAACCACAATAAGAAAATGGGAAAGCAAGACTAAGATCCCTCAACCGTAACAATTGTTACTCATCAGAGACGAGGACCAAAAGTGGGTTTTTGACTCTGACGAGGACCGCTTGTTACGGTTGAGGGATCTTAGTCTTGCTTTCCCATTTTCTTATTGTGGTTTGATCATATATATATCATTGATATATTTCAATCAAAAACTGAGAGGGAACGATGACGACAAAAACAACAAATCAAGAAACCCCAACATAGCAGGTCTGCCTAAAATAGGCGAGCTAATGGAGGAGGACTCATGAAGAAAAACGGGAAAAAACCAAATTGAACGCAACAGCAACCTCATCCCAAAAGGACTGAAACTATATTTAAATACAAGACTGTATCTACCCATATCTTGAATTATATCTATAATGAATTGTCTTCTCAAAAAAATCATTTATATAAATAATAATTCCCAATATAATCTTAAACAGTAAACCTAAGAACTAAATAACCTGATTGTATCTATCTTATAGTATATTGATCTTTTTACATCTGTAAAATTATGTTTATGTAAATCATCTCTTTCCGGAGATAGTAACCAATTCTCAATTTGTAAACCATTTATATCCACAAAACTATTGAAACAAGAAATTTAACTTATTGTTACGTTCATTTTAAATTATTGTATCATTTATAAACACTAGTTTCTAAGAAACAACCACCTGTAAGATAACGAATGGCCAAAAAGACCTCTCCGAGGGGAACCTTGGAAAGGTTATAGCGCCTAAGAATACAAGCAGAAAATGTATTATTATTGTATATACTTTTGCAATAAAGTCGTTTAGAAGTAGTAGTAGTAGTACCTTCTCTTTACACCAGAATTTGCCTGAAAATGACTGCAGGGGCAGTCGAAAAATGTTGCATCAAATAACCGATATATACGGAGATAATTAGGACCCAATAGCAGAATATTTTATATATATATATATATGATCAAACCACAATAAGAAATGGGAAACTGAGTTGGGTTTTTGACTCTGACGAAGACCGCTTGTTACGGTTGAAAGATCTTAGTCTTGTTTTACCATTTCTTATTGTGGTTTGATCATTGATTGTTATTTCACGTGTTTATGTGAAGGCTCTTTATATATATATATTTACACTTACTCTACACCAGCACATCATGGAAGAAGCCAACACCAGCAATACCTTACCGGTCTCAAACAACCAACCACACAACAAAAACTAATAGAAAAGAGACATTGCTGGGCAGTGTGGCGAGTGTAGATTGCCAGTTCCCGTTTTTCCAAAGAGGGTTGGACGGTTGGAGACCCAACCGTGGTCTCCAACCGTCGCTTCACAAGTGCACTTGTGTCCCTATCTCAACTCTCCTGATGACGGTTCAACCGAAAATTAGAGACAGTATATATATATATATATATATATATAAACTAGAATTTAAAAAAGAACACATAGAAAGGAAACCACTGAACTCACTACTATATTTCGATGTCCTCGTCTTCAGGAAAAGAAGTGAATCGCTCCAAAGGCTGATAACGACTGATATATATATATATATATATATATATATATATATATATATTCTTAAATTTTTGTAGCAGTCCTTCTTTGACACACACATTATTTAAAATGACACCAAATTTAGCTGATACCTCTTTCTTAACAAGTTTCTCAATTTTTCTAAATAACACTCTCGTTATTTCGTCTACACAATAAAGTACATCTCCTATGGTCGACATGTTTCGAATGATCAACATTCATCATCAGGACGTGAATAAGATCTAAAGTGAAATATCTGGTTTATATATACATGGAGAAGGTAGAAGGGGTTGTTTTCCATAAAGTTTAAGAAATGGTGGGCGTTAATCCTGTGGGGTGAGTGGCCTCTCGGCCTGATTCGCTACCTGCAAGGGTGTCTGGATGTGAACTAAACAGCTTCAAAATAGGGCTACTGTTTTCGACCTGAATATTTAGGCCTGGCTTCAGTTTTTCAATTAATATTCAGGTCGAAAACAGTAGCCGTATTTTGAAGCTGTTTAGTTCACATCCAGACACCCTTGCAGTTAGCGAATCAGGCCGAGAGGCCACTCACCCCACAGGATTAACGCCCACCATTTCTTAAACTTTATGGAAAACAACCCCTTCACGATATGGATTGTTGTTTCACGTGTTTATGTGAAATCTTTTTATTATATATATATATATAGTAAGTACCTTTTGGCAGGATCTTTCTGAAGACAGTCTAAGATCATCTTCCTGAAAGTCTTCCCATATGCTCTGTACTGGTCTTTCTCCTCGGCTCCAGTGTCTAAGCAAGGAGGGTCATTCTGCAGTGTCAGCATCAACACCTACGCAATCATTTAAAATATCAATGTACATATTATATATATATATATATATATATATATATATATATATATATTGAAAATCTACATGAGGTGTCTGGTTCTGATATCTGATTGGTTGATGTGGGATCAAATAAGATTGACTCATTTTTTTCAGTTGAAGGCTTCTAGCTCTTATCGAAGTCACGTACAGCGGTTTTTCTCATCCATGGAGTCATCTCCGCCGACACAGCAAATACCGCGAGCCCTTATACTATTTACTGTGTCGGCGGAGATGACTCCATGGATGAGAACAAACCGCTGTACGTGACTTCGATAAGAGCTAGAAGCCTTCAACTGAAAAAAATGAGTCAATCTTATTTGGTCCCACATCAACCAATCAGATATATATATATATATATATATATATATATATATATATATATATATATAAAACTAGAATTTTTAAAAGAACACATAGAAAAGAAATCACTGAACTCACTACTATATTTCGATGTCCTCGTCTTCAGGAAAAGATGTGAATCGCTCCAAAGGCTGATAACGACTGTCAGCCGTTATATATATATATATAGTTCAATATAAACAAAGAAACATAGAGAAATCAGAAGAACACACTTACAGTCTCTAATTTTCGGTTTGAACCGTCTTCAGGAGAGATAAGAGAGGGAAACCAAGCGCACTGGATCAGAGACGGTTGGAGAGGTCTCCAACCGTCTCTGATCCAGTGCGCTTGGTTTCCCTCTCTTATCTCTCCTGAAGACGGTTCAAACCGAAAATTAGAGACTGTAAGTGTGTTCTTCTGATTTCTCTATGTTTCTTTGTTTATATTGAACTATATTTGTCCGTTTTGGATCGTATTTCCAACGAAAAAAAGTATATATATATATATATATATATATATATATATATATATTAGACAGGTAGTAGCGAAAGGGTGCTCAAATTATACGCGTCTGATTGGATGAAAAGACCGTTAACTGTAAACTGTAAAATTTATACTTCTGCCTATGAAAAAGGTTTTAAATAAAGACCAAAACTTTGGCAATGAGAGTTTAATTTGAACCTGAAGAACTGACCGAGTCCCGATAAACTATAGTTTTGTTTTTATTCCATGGTCTATACTTTTATCAAAATATATATATAAATATATACTTTTTCGTTGGAAATACGATCCAAAACGGACAAATATAGTTCAATATAGAAAAAGAAACATAAAAAAATCAAAAGAACACACTTACAGTCCCTAATTTTCAGTTTGAACCGTCTTCAGCAGAGATAAGAGAGGGAAACCAAGCGCACTGGTTCAGAGACGGTTGGAAACCAACAATGTTGCCGCATGCTCGCCCGGTCACAGAGAATAAAGTAGACAGGAATCGATTTATAATTAAATTAAACAATATTTTTTTCATATTCCATTAATTAAATACTGAAAGGAATGTGTCTTTATAATATTACCTTAGAACATTCGTATTTTATCTGACAGCTGTGTTCAAAGTTTGTTTCTAAAATTATTCAGTTTAACCTCTTATGGGTTAATTTGACCCTCTAATACGCTTTCCTATTATGTAATACAACGAGAACAAAGCCAATCACAACAAAAGTAAATATTATAATAATTTCAGGTGTATTTATCTCCATAGAAAACGGCTGAACAAACAAACTAACGAACATTATATATAGAGATACTGTGTTCACGACAGTTTTATTAATTTCTTCTATATTTCTTAGGATCTTGTTCTGTGAAGGTGATAATTACCAAAGTAAGTTAGCAAATGACATTCAACAAAGCAAAAACAATTAATTTGCTGTAAATTTTAACGAATTATGCTTAAAAGAGGACTTCTGCCAAAATACAGTAATATACCAATGTTGGGTACCTTCATAGGAGGATAGTTGTGGTATGGTGCTGTGCCTGTGGCCATCTCTATGGCAGTGATACCAAACGACCATATATCCGCCTTGAAGTCATACCCATGATCCTAATAACAAAAACAATACATTAATCAATGGAATAACTTTTATCAAATCATATACCAAAAACAAGTCTATATCTTAACAACAACTTTTATGTTGTTTGTTAACTCTCTCTCTCTCCCTCTCGCTCTCTCGCTCTCTCTTCCTTTCTCCCTCCTCTATCCCTCTCTCTCTCTTCCTTTCTCTCTCTCTCTCGCTCTCTCTTCCTTTCTCCCTCCTCTATCCCTCTCTCTCTCGCTCTCTCTTCCTTTCTCCCTCCTCTATCCCTCTCTCTCTCGCTCTCTCTTCCTTTCTCCCTCCTCTATCCCTCTCTCTCTCTTCCTTTCTCCCTCCTCTATCCCTCTATTATTAAATAATTTTAATAATGTAATACAAGCTGTACCATAACTTTAGGATCCATCCATTAAGGAGTTTCAACTAAGATATGCTAAAAATTTTTTTACCTCGAAACAATTTTAATGACGTAATACAACCTCCATAAATTCAGAAGCCATTTAACAAAAGTATGTTATGTTTTTGATTTTTTTTTACATAAAATTCCAAATAATGTTTTGTTAAATAATAAAATGGAAATAATTTGAATGACGTAATACAACCTGTTCCATAACTTCAGGAGCCATCCAGCAAGGGGTTCCGACAAAGGTGTGTCTGACTTTTTGCCTCGACAGGTCTCTCCCAGTAGCTAGCCAAGCAGAGACACCAAAGTCTGCTATTTGAACTGTTCCATCCTCACCCAATAAAATGTTACCGGCTTTTATATCCCTGAAAACAAAAAAAAATATTGTTAATAATCAAAAGGAAAGTGACCTAAAAGAAGAAAAGTTTGTTCTCAGTTATTGGCAGTATTTCAGAAGATGAATATTTTGAATATTCTAAGACATTCCCTGTAGAACTGATCCACGGGTTTGTAGATGTGGATACTACGTGCGGCTCTCCAGGTAGTCCACGGGAGACAGTGTTTCTTACATAGTTTTAAGAAAGCCTGACTAGAACCAAACCTAATGCGATCGTGGATCATGACAGGCTCAGGGAGTGACGTGACTGTATTTATAATTGTACAAAGTAGGATAGCAGTGGCTATTGAAAGCATAAGCCAACAACATTACTGGCAGCACTAAAGCGGTATATTTGGTCACCCATCCATGTTCTAACCATCTTGAATGATGCTTAACTTCGTTGATCTAACGGGTAACGCTGTAGCAACATGGCTACTGGAACTGGAGCTCAGACATGTAACAGCTGAGCGACAAAACATATGAGGGTCACCCATCCAACTGCTAAACATGCTCAATAGTGCTTAACTTCGTGTGTATAACGGGAGCCGATGAAGTCAACATGCCACCTGGAACTCATTTAATTCATGGACCAGACATATAACAGCTGAGCCACAAAACATGTGATGGTCACCCATCCAACAGCAAAATATGCTCAATTTTGCTTAACTTCGTGTGTATAACGGGAGCCGATGTAGTCAACATGCCATCTGGAACTCATTTAATTCATGGACCAGTCATATATCAGCTGAGCGACAAAACATGAGAGGGTCACCCATCCAACAGCAAAACATGCTCAATGGTGCTTAACTTCGTTTGTATAACGGGAGCCGATGTAGTCAACATGCCACCTGGAACTCATTTAATTCATGGACCAGACATATAACAGCTGAGCCACAAAACATGTGATGGTCACCCATCCAACAGCTAAACATGCTAAATAGTGCTTAACTTCGTGTGTATAACGGGAGCCGATGAAGTCAACATGCCATCTGGAACTTATTTAATCCATGGACTAGACATATAACAGCTGAGCGACAAAACATGTGATGGTCACCCATCCAACAGCTAAACATGCTCAATGTTTAAGCCTTCATTAAGCCGGCGTTAAAGCCCAGGCGAGTCACATTACTGAAAAGCAGTACCGGCAACTGGTGTCACCCATCCAACCGCTAAACACGCTCAATATTGCTCAACATCGCTGATAGAACCGTATCCAGTCTATCAAACAAATCTGTAGTACAAGTAGTTAGATAAACGTAATAAATTTAGGAAGAATATTTTTTTAACAGCTATTCATAAAGTTATAGTTGTGTAATTCATCAATTAAACAAAGAGCAATTAAATCAATCAATACCTCATCCAAATAACCTAACAAATAAAACACTATAAAAAGAGAGTAATATTCAGACATTAAAACAAGTATAACCTCAAAACAACACACATTCCATTTGATAATTTTTAACGATTTGAACACCTAAAACAAGTTATCATGACAGCATATTTAAAAAAAATAATGTGGGCGTTTTCCCGGGTCTCTTTAAAATTGCATATAATAAAATTAAAATTCTTATATTTCCTTACTGTCCTTGCTTGTATGAAGAGACTCAAATCTTTCTACCTCATGGAATATAGTACTGAGTTTTTATTATCTGTGTATGAAGAGACTCAAATCTTTCTACCTCATGGAATATAGTACTGAGTTTTTATTATCTGTGTATGAAGAGACTCAAATCTTTCTACCTCATGGAATATAGTACTGAGTTTTTATTATCTGTGTATGAAGAGACTCAAATCTTTCTACCTCATAGAATATAGTACTGAGTTTTTATTATCTGTGTATGAAGAGACTCAAATCTTTCTACCTCATAGAATATAGTACTGAGTTTTTATTATCTGTGTATGAAGAGACTCAAATCTTTCTACCTCATGGAATATAGTACTGAGTTTTTATTATCTGTGTATGAAGAGACTCAAATCTTTCTACCTCATAGAATATAGTACTGAGTTTTTATTATCTGTGTATGAAGAGACTCAAATCTTTCTACCTCATAGAATATAGTACTGAGTTTTTATTATCTGTGTATGAAGAGACTCAAATCTTTCTACCTCATAGAATATAGTACTGAGTTTTTATTATCTGTGTATGAAGAGACTCAAATCTTTCTACCTCATGGAATATAGTACTGAGTTTTTATTATCTGTGTATGAAGAGACTCAAATCTTTCTACCTCATGGAATATAGTACTGAGTTTTTATTATCTGTGTATGAAGAGACTCAAATCTTTCTACCTCATAGAATATAGTACTGAGTTTTTATTATCTGTGTATGAAGAGACTCAAATCTTTCTACCTCATAGAATATAGTACTGAGTTTTTATTATCTGTGTTGCATGGGGATATATAACCTTTCTATGTAATCGGTTATATATATAGATGAAAGTATCAACAGTGGAATAGAAACAAAACTAAAGTTTATCGTGACTTGGTCAGTTCTTCAGGTTCAAATTAAACTCTTATTGCCAACGTTTCGGTTTTTCTTTAAAACCTATTTCATATAGGCAGAATTATAAATTTTGAAACAGAAAAACTAAGTCTTACAGAACAAATTATTTTTCTTTGTAAAATAATTTGTAATGTAATACTTAGGTTTTCTGTTTCAAAAATTTATACTTCTGCCAATGAAAAAGGTTTTAAATAAAAACCCAAACGTTGGCAATGAGAGTTTAATTTGAACCTGAAGAACTGAGTCCCGATAAACTTTAGTTTTGTGTATATATATATACATTATTGAAAATGACACCAAATTTAGCTGATACCTGTTTCTTAACAAGTTTCTCAATTTTTCTAAATAACACTCTCGTTATTTCGTCTACACAATAAAGTACATCTCCTATGGTCGACATGTTTCGAATGATCAACATTCATCATCAGGACGTGAATAAGATTTAAGGTGAATTATCTGGTTTATTATATATCATGGAGAAAGTAGATAATTCACAGAAAGTAAACCAGATAATTCACCTTAGATCTTATTCACGTCCTGATTATGAATGTTGATCATTCGAAACATGTCGACCATAGAAGATGTACTTTATTGTGTAGAAAAAACGAGAGTGTTATTAAGAAAAATTGAGAAACTTGTTAAGAAACAGGTATCAGCTAAATTTGGTGCCATTTTCAATAATGTGTGTGTCAAGGAAGGACTGCTACCAAAATTTACGAATATATATATATATCAGCTCAAAAACGAAGAAAAGCAACACACAGAGAAAGAGGCACACTTACAAACTCAAATTTTCGGATGATCCGTCTTCAGGAGAAAAGAGAATGGGCGACCAAGCACGCCGGAAACACAACGGCAGGAAACCGTCTCGGCAACCGGGACTTCATATATATATATATATATATGATTGGCTATTTTTGACCAAATAGTTTTCCATTTTGGACTCTATTGTTTCCGGCTCTAAAAAAAGCCATTACTCAGTGAAGTTCTTCCATGAAGTCACTCCTACCGGCATGACAGATATTGGAGGGCTCACAGTCCCTCCAATATCTGTCAAAGTCCCTCACAGAGGGACTGTGAGCCTCCAATATGTCATGATGGTGGGAGTGACGTGTTTCCGGCGTGCTTGGTCGCTCATTCTCTTTTCTCCAGAAGACGGATCATCCGAAAATTTGAGTTTGTAAATGTGTCTCTTTCTCTGTGTTACTTTTCTTCGTTTTTGAGCTGATTTGCGTCCAGTTTGGATCTTTTTTCGAATTTTGAATGATATATATATAAACTAGAATTTAAAAAGAACACATAGAAAGGAAATCACTGAACTCACTACTATATTTCGATGTCCTCGTCTTCAGGAAAAGAAGTGAATCGCTCCAAAGGCTGATAACGACTCAGCCGTATATATATATATATATATATCAGTTCACAAACGAAGAAAAGCAACACACAGAGAAAGAGACACACTTACAAACTCAAATTTTCGGATGATCCGTCTTCAGGAGAAAAGAGAGAAAGGGCGACCAAGCACGCCGGAAACACAACGGCAGGAAACCGTCATATTATATATATATAATATATATATATATATACGGTACTGTTTTCTTGACCACAAAATATTAACAAACACTTTTTCTTTTTCTCGGAGTTTGGTCAGGGTAAATATATGGAATCACCTGTTTGCCAACGTTTCGTCTTTATTTCAAGACATCCTCAGGGATATAAACTAACAAAAAACCAATAAACAATGGACATTTGTCATTTCTACTTTAGAAACATCATAAACAAATTGAAAAAAGAACTTACTGAAGGCTGGGTTCTGTTACAAGTTCTTCAGTAAGTTCTTTTTTCAATTTGTTTATGATGTTTCTAAAGTAGAAATGACAAATGTCCATTGTTTATTGTTTTTTTGTTAGTTTATAGCCCTGAGGATGTCTTGAAATAAAGACGAAACGTTGGCAAAAAGGTGATTCCATTTATTTACCCTGACCAAACTCCGAAAAAAAAGAAAAAGTGTTTGTTATATATATATATATATATATTATATATATATATATATATAATACAATTTTATCAATGTTCAAAACACAATAAGAAATGAGAAAAAAAGACTAAGATCTTTGTCTTTTTTTTCGATTACTTACTGTGGTTTGAACATTGATTGTTATTTCACGTGTTTATTATGAAATTTTAAAATATCATAATCTGATAACAATCTGTTAGAGTAACATGTTCCATTGAAATCATCATTAACGATCTTCTAACAGATATTTTTCCCCAAAATTTATTTAAAAAATAAACTCAGTTGTAATTATCTATATTTTAATGTAGGTAAAATTCCACTTTGTTTCATTACATATAATGAAACATATATAGCTATTTATAAAATTGAAATCCTTGAACTCTAATGACTCAACGAAAAGAGACTGCTAATTACTTTAAAAGCCTTCAATAGTCATGCTTTCTCTATTAAGTGGGAAACAGTTGTGCAAACAAAACAAAACTAAATTTACCTATAACTCAGCAAAATTACTTATTTACTTATTACACAATCAAAACAAATACCTCTCACCAACTCAACAAAATACCGTAATATTAAATAATAATTATAATATTATATTCAATAACTAGCAAACGTACCCGTCTTTGACGGAATCAAAAATTCGATTACAATTGGTATTCCAAAATACCATTTGAAATGATAGAATAGTAGAAAATATCATTATTAGTACAGTGTGAAGCAAATGCTTCTGTATATACCACACTAGTTGTCTATCCTACAAGTTCATGGAAGAACGAGAGTTGGAAACTTTGACTCTTGAGCAAGTAAACTACAGTTTACCATGTGAGAAAAACTTGGTCTCGCTAACTTGAATTCCTGCGTTAGATAAAGTTGCCCTTTGCGACTTAGTTAACGTCATTGCGAAATAAACTCTGACGGAACTTTGCAATCGTTTGAATGGAAACTGATAGTGGCTCGGAATCAATGGTATAGGTGGTATACACACAGACTACCCATTCCACATCCAGTCATGATGTCCGCCTCTATGGCATATCTGTCCAGAGCACAAACTCAGAGTCGTGTCCCGTTGCACATTTCCGGAGCACTCAAGTTTCGTAACATGAAATTTGTTACTGATACTAAATTGCAGCATGATTGGTGCTCCTACTTTAAGTTTTTACTCATGAGCAGGTAGTCCAGGGAAAGAAATTCAGAGTCAAGAAATTCAATTAGATAATGAACTGCTTCTTCATCACTAATCCACTCTCTTTACTGACTTGTAAGTTCTATCCTCGGCTTGATATTGCGTAAGCACTTGTTTGTTGATTTTTCCTGCCTGTTCATATTAAGGGTTGAGAATTGCTCGTTCACAAAGCTATTTATTCTTAATAGATAGCACATCCTAAAATCTGGGAAACACCTTTTCAATGATGTCAAATATGCAATATCTTCATATGTTCAAATGAAATTAAAATCAACTAACAATACCTACTTGCTACACCTGTATATTTTCAAAATAAGCATATCTCTGAAGTTAGCAAAATACAGCTTAAATCCCAATAAATTCGCTTTTGCACTGAATTATCAATCTATTCAGAGCCAATATTTTAAATTAGGCATACACAAATCTAGTGTCAAAGTTTCAGCTCGCTATGCCTCCTGGTGGTTGAGTTTACTTGTGACAAACGTTTTTAATAAACATTTAACATTTTTTATTCTTCCCATACGCAACATATTCATATGCTCCAATGAAATTAAAATCAACTAACAATACCTACATGCCACACTTGTGTATTTCCAAAATAAACTTATCTGTGAAGTTAGGAAAATACAGCTTAAAGCCCCATAACTTTGCTTCTATACTGAATTACCAATCTATTTAGAGGCTATATTTTAAGTTGGACATACACAAATCTAGTGTCAAAATTTTTAGCTTGCTATGTCTCATAATGGCTGAGTTTACTTGTGACAAACGTTTTTTTACTTTAAACGTCCATACTTCACTTCTGCGTTAAATTTCCCATAAATTCAGAGCCTATATTTTAAGTTAGACATACACAAATTTACTGTCAAAGTTTCAGGTTGCTATGTCTTATGGTGGCTGAGTTTACTTTTGACAAATTTTTGATGACAAAACCGACAGAAATTTTTCTAAGGGTTGATTCGGTTTTTCTAATGTATGAAACGTAAAGAAAACTTAAAATGAGTCAATTCTAAGCAATGTACAGACAAAACCTTTCTTTTATTTATATAGATACTACTTTTTCTATATTGCATAATGTCTAAAGCTGAAGAGGAATTTTGTAAGAAATAAATTATAAAATAAACTAATTTATTTTAAACTAAGAGAAATAAATGTTCATCAAAATCTAAAGCACGGATAAATTTTAGAAATGTAACCAAGACCACTCTTCCGCACCAAAAGGGAAGAGTCAGTTAGGACAATGTTTTTCAACCACTGTGCCGCGGCACTTTGGTGGTTAGAGTTGGACGCGAGTATTCTCAGGTGTAGCTTAGAGAATTATTCCACTTGTGTGCTTGTGCAGTCTAAAGCACAATTTCTCAAACTCAAAAATCATTAGTTGTGCAATCCGTAATTGTGTGGTTATGTATTCATTCTGAGGTAAAATTGATAAACAAACAAAAGTCTCCATACAAATGAAATTTTATTCAACAACAACCCGTTTCGAACATTTTGTGTTCATAATTGTTGTTGTTGTTGAATAAAACTTCATTTGTGTGGAGACTTTTGTTTGTTTATCTATTTTACCTCAGAATGTGTCAATTAAATTAGACAATATGATATCAGTTCACAAAATGTTCAGTTCCTTTCTAAACTAAGAAGAATACACTAAAAGAACAAACTTTTTGTTATAATGCTTTCATAACAAAATAACTTAAGATAAACTTTGAAATATTGTAAAAATATAATCCAAAATTACCAATATTACAGAGAAAGACATCAATTTATGATTAAATTAATATAATTATGAATATATTTCAACCATTCTCAACCTAAATCACTAAATAAACTACATAAAGGCCACATTTAATATTACAGATATCTTCTATATAACAAATAGTAATTTGAACTTGATGTAAAAGTGGGAAGCTAGTAATATCTTTAGAATGGCTGCAACTTATTGATATCCTATTAGTTTGTTTGTAAAGAAACTAAATTCTTATTCATTCCGGTTTTTAATTTATTATTAGAACTACAATCTATTCATACACAATATATAACAGAAGAGAAAGTTAATCTCGTTCTTAGGTTCTATAAAAAGAAAAGGTTATATTAATGTTATAATTTTGAAAGCTTAAACAAACTCTTGTCACAAGCATACTAAATGATATTGAAACAGATTTATCTTCAAACCTCTAAAATGTCATAAGGCATCTCAGAAATTGTAATATACAAAAAATTTTTAAAGATACGGATGTGATTTAACCATCAATTTTCATCGTATATTATTTGAATTCAAATTCATTATACTCGTCAATTTATGAGTTTATGTACTAATATGTATATAATAATCCCTACTTATTAATAAATTTATAACGTTTAACGTACAGTAAAGAAATTTAAAATGGATTAAAAGACTATTTACGATTAGTAACAGTTGTAACACAGGTATTAGAGTATCAGTGTGCATTAAACGTATGAACAATTTACGTTAATCTACTTAGTCAAGTAGACTATACTTGATACAATCATGAAAATTGAAATAAAGAAACTTTAGATCATATTTAGTAATAAAGAGTAGGAACAACTACTTGACTTGATTTCTCAAAGGTTTACAAGTATATATTTAAATGAGACTGTTTAGAATTAAATGAGAATGATTGAAATATAGCAACATTAAGTTGGTTAGATTAAAAAGAACTCACCTGTGTATTTGTCCATTACTGTGGAAATATTCAAGACCTTTTAATACTTCTCGAAGGACAGTTGCTATTGTTGATTCATCCAAAACACCATGTTTACAATTGGCCGTTCTCATTTTATGTTTAATAATATCTAATAACGAACCACCTTCTAAAAGACGTAAAACCAACCATAATTCTTCTTTAACCACAAAACTGGTATAATAAGTGACAACATTTTCATGATTGCAAGATGACATAGCTTGTATTTCTTTCTAAAAAAGATAATAAACTATTATTATATATTATAAAGTATATAATATAAAATAAAATAAAACAAACTTAGATACACTTACTAGAAGTTCGTCCATGCTTGTGTTCCATTTTTCTAAATTTATCCTTTTTATAGCACATTTTTCTTGTCTTGGTTTACAAAAAGCCGCATGAACTGCTGCAGTAGCCCCAACACCTTATAAAAAAAAGAAACAAAATCATTTAAAACTACACTAATACAGGGAATAATCAAAATAAAAATTGATTTTAACTACAAACACGCACAAAAAAAACATAAATAAATTAAAAGATTGTTTAATTTCTATCCTTTTATACACAAACCTATAACTTCTTTTAATTCATAGTCATCTTTGCTGTTCGGCCAACCAATATAGGGGGTGGAACCTTGACCAAGAGCCCCTGCCATCCTATGTTCCTCTGCATTTGACATTGCGAACAGTTTGCCCAGTGTTGGACCTTCAGAGAATCTACGACGAAATTTCCCTTGCGATAGAGGCGGCATCAAGCCAGGAGAAATTTTTCTAAAACACGTTCATAATTTATTTTAATTTTATATTAAGGAAACTAAAAAATATTATTAAATGCATAAATAAAACAAACTTAACACTGTATATTTTTTTTTTTTAAAAAAAAAGGTCATTTAAATACTAAATATACTAACAAAACATTACAAGAAAATCAGTAAAAAAAACTCAACATTACCATAAATTAAACGTATTATTATTATATAAAAAGAGCCAATCAATTTAATATTTTTAATTTGCTTATTTCTATATTGCTAATTATAACAATAAATTTGTCCCGTTGAATCCTTCATAGAATATTAATATTGTCAATGATCCCACAAGTACCCTAGTAAAAATATTAAATTATTTTTGATGTCTTTTTGAAATTCAGCAATGAAGAGACATGCATAAAAAAATATTATTAAAATATGCATGAAAGTGCGAAAGAATTAGCACAGTTGATGTTTGTTTTATATATATATATATATATATATATATATATATATATATACAAAACTAAAGTTTATCGGTCAGTTCTTCAGGTTCAAATTATAAATATACAATTATAAATATAAATTAAATATAACAAAACTAAAGTTTATCGGGACTTGATCAGTTCTTCAGGTTCAAATTAATCTATTCCACGGTCAATACTTCTATGAATATTTATACAATTTGGGATAATAAATATGGGTTTCTATGAGGATACAGAAAAAAAATTAATTTGTACCTGAAGAACTGACCGAGTCCAAATAAACTTTAGTTTTGTTTATAAATATATACCAAATATATATATATACATCATTAAATTTCTTCCCAACTTTTCTGCGAATGATTTTCCCATATAGCTTCTCAAGATTTCTAATCTGACCTTTCCATTCATTCGGTACTAAATGCAACAATTCACCAAAAGATTTACTTGCACAATCCATTTAATTGATAAATAAATGACAATTTATTATTCTTATTACAATTTAGTACAGAATGAATGGAAATATCACATTAGAAATCGTGAGAAGCTCTATAGGAAAATCATTCGCAGAGAAGTTGGGAAGAAATTTAATGATGTATGTATTAAGGAAGGTCTGCTACCCAATTACACTAATGTCAAATATATATATATATATATATATATATATATATATATATTTCGTTGAACAGCTGACCGTATTTTGGGTCTCTGTCAAGTGCGCTTGGTTTCCCTCTCTTATCTCTCCTGAAGACGGTTCAAACCGAAAATTAGAGACTGTAAGTGTGTTCTTCTGATTTCTCTATGTTTCTTTGTTTATATTGAACTATATTTGTCCGTTTTGGATCGTATTTCCAACGAAAAAAAGTATATATATATATTCATGAATTTTTCACCTATTTTTTTTCACTCTGTTAATTTTTTGGAAAGATTTTCCACTTTTCTAATAGAATTCTTTTTAGTATGAGGTTGCTACCGAATGTTCTTTGTAGTGTATATATATATATATATATATATATATATTACAAGATTTCACATAAATACGTGAAATAACAATCAATGATCAAGCCACAACATGAAAAGAGAAAAATACTAAGATCTTTCAACTGTAACAAGCGGTCTTCGTCTGAGTTGGGTTTTTGACTCTGACGAAGACCGCTTGTTACGGTTGAAAGATCGTAGTCTTTTTTCCCTTTTCATATTGTGGTTTGTCATTGATATATATATATATATATATATATATATAAATATTGATAAAAGTATCGACCGTGGAATAGAAACAAAACTAAAGTTTATCGGGACTCGGTCAGTTCTTCAGGTTCAAATTAAACTCGCATTGTTACGTTTCAGTCTTTATTTAAAACCTTTTTCATAGAACTACAAAAACAGAAGAAATATAAGAAATAATACAATCATTTAAAAATCAAACATACAGAAAAGTGCAAGTTGTCTGGTGAAATTTGCTTACCTTGCTTGGTTATTTCAGTTCAGTGTTACGTGTTCATTCAGACTACAGTTGTTAAAATCCACATACTATTTTTCTTTGTAAAATAATTTCTGATGTAATACTTAGTTTTTTCTCTTTCAAAGTTTATACTTCTGTAAGTTTTCTCACTAACCTATAGTCAAAATTTCTATTGTAATTTCTTAATTGTAACTAATTGCACATTACCGTGTGTTTGATTTTTGAATGATTGTATTATTTGTTATATTTCCTCTGTTTTTGTAGACCTATGAAAAAGGAGATAAGAATGTGAGAGAGGAGAGAGTGAGAGATAAGAATGTGAGAGAGGAGAGTGTGAGAGATAAGAATGTGAGAGAGGAGAGTGTGAGAGATAAGAATGTGAGAGAGGAGAGTGTGAGAGATAAGAATGTGAGAGAGGAGAGAGTGAGAGAGGAGAGTGTGAGAGAGTGAGAAGGTGTAGGAGAATGTGAGAGAGGAGAGTGTGAGAGATAAGAATGTGAGAGAGGAGAGTGTGAGAGATAAGAATGTGAGAGAGGAGAAAGTGAGAGAGGAGAGTGTGAGAGAGGAGAGTGTGAGAGATAGGAATGTGAGAGGAGATTGAGAGAGAAGAATGTGAGAGAGGAGAATGTGAGAGAGGAGAGTGTGAGAGATAAGAATGTGAGAGAGGAGAGTGTGAGAGAGGAGAGTGTGAGAGATAAGAATGTGAGAGAGGAGAGTGTGAGAGATAAGAATGTGAGAGAGGAGAGTGTGAGAGATAAGAATGTGAGAGAGGAGAGTGTGAGAGATAAGAATGTGAGAGAGGAGAGTGTGAGAGATAAGAATGTGAGAGAGGAGAGTGTGAGAGATAAGAATGTGAGAGAGGAGAGTGTGAGAGATAAGAATGTGAGAGAGGAGAAAGTGAGAGAGGAGAGTGTGAGAGAGTGAGAAGGTGTAGGAGAATGTGAGAGAGGAGAGTGTGAGAGATAAGAATGTGAGAGAGGAGAGTGTGAGAGATAAGAATGTGAGAGAGGAGAGTGTGAGAGATAAGAATGTGAGAAGAGTGTAGGAGAAGTGTGAGGAGAGGAGAGAGATGAGAGGTGAGAGATAAGAATGTGAGAGAGGAGAGTGTGAGAGATAAGAATGTGAGAGAGGAGAGTGTGAGAGATAAGAATGTGAGAGAGGAGAGTGTGAGAGATAAGAATGTGAGAGAGGAGAGTGTGAGAGAGAAATGAAGAGGAGAATGTGAGAGAGAAGTGAGAGAGAAGTGTGAGAGATAAGAATGTGAGAGAGGAGAGTGTGAGAGATAAGAATGTGAGAGAGGAGAGTGTGGAGAGAGTGAAGAGAAGTGAGAGAGGAGAGTGTGAGAGATAAGAATGTGAGAGAGGAGAGTGTGAGAGATAAGAATGTGAGAGAGGAGAATGTGAGAGAGGAGAGTGTGAGAGATAAGAATGTGAGAGAGGAGAGTGTGAGAGATAAGAATGTGAGAGAGGAGAGTGTGAGAGATAAGAATGTGAGAGAGGAGAGTGTGAGAGATAAGAATGTGAGAGAGGAGAAAGTGAGAGAGGAGAGTGTGAGAGATAAGAATGTGAGAGAGGAGAAAGGTGAGAGATAGGAGAATGTGAGAGAGATGAGAGGTGTGAGAGATAAGAATGTGAGAGAGGAGAGTGTGAGAGATAAGAATGTGAGAGAGGAGAGTGTGAGAGATAAGAATGTGAGAGAGGAGAGTGTGAGAGATAAGAATGTGAGAGAGGAGAGTGTGAGAGAGAGAATGTGAGGAGAGAGTGATGAGAGTAAGAATGTGAGAGAGAGAGTGTGAGAAAGAATTGGAAGAATGTGAGAGAGGAGAGTGTGGAGAGAAGTGAGAGAGGAGAGTGTGAGAGATAAGAATGTGAGAGAGGAGAGTGTGAGAGATAAGAATGTGAGAGAGGAGAGTGTGAGAGATAAGAATGTGAGAGAGGAGAGTGTGAGAGAGAAGAATGTGAGAGAGGAGAAAGTGAGAGAGGAGAGTGTGAGAGATAAGAATGTGAGAGAGGAGAGTGTGAGAGATAAGAATGTGAGAGAGGAGAGTGTGAGAGATAAGAATGTGAGAGAGGAGAGTGTGAGAGATTAGAATGTGAGAGAGGAGAGTGTGAGAGAGAAGAATGTGAGAGAGGAGATGTGAGAGAGGAGAGTGTGAGAGATAAGAATGTGAGAGAGGAGAGTGTGAGAGATAAGAATGTGAGAGAGGAGAGTGTGAGAGATAAGAATGTGAGAGAGGAGAGTGTGAGAGATAAGAATGTGAGAGAGGAGAGTGTGAGAGATAAGAATGTGAGAGAGGAGATGTGAAGTAGATTGAGAGGAGAGTGAGAGAGAGTGTGAGAGAGAAGAATGTGAGAGAGGAGAGTGTAGAGATAAGAATGTGAGAAGAGAGTAGAAGAAAGATGAGAGAGAAGAGTAGAGAGATGTGAGAAGTAGAGAATGTGAGAGAGGAGAGTGTGAGAGATAAGAATGTGAGAGAGAGAAGTGGAGAGTAAGATATGAGAATGTGAGAAGGGAGGATAGAATGTGAGAGAGAGAGATGTGAGAGATAAGAATGTGAGAGAGGAGAGTGTGAGAGATAAGAATGTGAGAGAGGAGAAGTGTGAGAGATAAGAAATGTGAGAATGGACTGTAGAGAAGAATAGTGAGAGAGGAGAGTGTGAATGGAGATAGAGAATGAGAGAGAGGTATGAGATGTGAGAGATTATAGAATGTGAGAGAGGAGAGTGTGAGAGATGAAGAATGTGAGAGAGAGAGAGTGTGAGAGTAAGAATGTGAGAGAGAAAGTGAGAGTAGAGAGTTGAGAGATAGAGTGTTGGAGAAGAAGAGAGATGTGAGAGAGTAAGAATGTAGAGAGAGGTAGAAGGTGAGATGTTAAGAGAGTTGAGAGATGAAAGTGTGAGCAGTCAAACATGTGAGAGAGGAGAGTTGTGAGTGAATAAGAATAGTGAGAGAGGAGAGTGAGAGATAAGAATGTGAGAGAGGAGAAGTGGAGAGAGGAGAGTGTAAGAAGATGTGAGAGAGGAGAGTGTGAGGATAGAATGTGAGAAAGAGAGTGTGAGTGAAAGAGATTCCTACTCGTAAAAGATGAGTATAGATTGAAAAGGTGCAAAAGTAAACATAAAGAATGATATTGTTATAGCAAGCAATAAATGAAAGCTAATTATAACTTAATCCCGTGGTTCCCCTTGGACTCTCCAATACAACTAATGAAAACATAATCCTGTAACTCCCCCGGAATTAATAAATACGAGGAAAAAGTTTTTCAATTTCGTCACACTCTCTTAATTTTTAATTAGAATTTGTGATTCACTGATATGATACACATGAAAATATAAATAGAAATTTAATTAGAACTTGGACTTGATCGAATTTACGGCTTTTTTGGATTGACGCTAATTAAATATTTGAGTGTATAGTGATGATAAGAGGTGAAGGGTGTTAAATAAAGGTATTCCGGTGGATTTCTTCATATGAAGAGTGGACGCAGACACACACAGTCCCAACCATGAAGAAGGTAAGTCTCTTTTTTATAAACAAAACTACAAACCAACATAAAACTCTTCTTCAATGAAGAAGTATAATAGCTGGACAGACAGTTTATCTTATATATTTGTTATTTAAAATACTAAACCCATCGTGTTTACGCTCCTTGACAATCCAAACCATTTTTCAAAATAAGAAATGTTTCGCTAGTCCTAATTAAATACGTATTTAAAAAGTAGAATAAAAATAAAAAGGGAACTTAAGTTCATTTATTGAGAGGCACAAATGATTCGAGTAGAACACATATTCTGTTCCCCTTCTCCTGATGATGACGAGATCAAAATATTGAAGTGACTTGTATGTTGTTTCTATATATTCTTTTCTTGTAATTGATTGATATTTTGTCCTAACAGACCGCTTCATGTTTTGAATTATTTATTCTCCTCGTGTTGATAATCTCAGTATTATATCTTTGATGTATTTCCACTCAATTGGAATTTTGTAAAAATTAAACTATCAAAATAAAAACAAATAAAATAGTCATTCTCGTAAATTTATAAAATATTCGCCGTCATCAGGAGGACAAGAAAAAAAATTAGTTCTGCTCTGCTGGTCATCGGCAACTAAACCTCTTTGCTGTTTCCCATCCGAGCAGAACTCATCTTTCTTTCTTTCTCCTGATGACGACGTAGTCGAAATATTGTATGGCAGTTGCATGCTGTTTCAAAGTTTTCTTTTCTTGTAATCGTTTGATATTTTATCCTAACGGACTGGTTTTTTTTTTTAAATTATTTATTCTGATATATGTTGATCATTTCCGTTATTGTATCTTTCATGTACTTCCAGTCAACTGGAAATTTGTGAAAATTAAACTATTTGGCGAATATTTGGAATTAGTGGAAAATAGGAGTTGTGTTCGCTGTTTCACAGCCGATACGCAACTCACTTTGATATTTCGACATCGTCGTTATCAGGAGAAGGAGAACAAGAAGAATAGGAGTTCTACTCGGCCGGCAAACAACAGACGAGCAGAACACTGCTCCGGATGACGACGAGATCGAAATATTGAAGTGAGTTGTATGTTGTTTCTATATGTTCAATATTTCTAATTATATTTATTAATTAATATTAATTAACTTATTAATATTTATTAATCGTGTAACGTGATGTGGGTGCCAAATAGCAAGCGAACCAAACTTTCCTTAGCTACAACAGTGATTAAGAAGAATGTTTGTATGTTTAGGTGCTAGATACAGTTAAGTGTTGGTAGAATTATATTTTGAGACGGTAACTAGGTTAGGTTAGGTTAGGTTGCAGTGGCAGTTCCACAAGGGAACACACGTAGGCCGAGCAATTGGACCTTTGTGATACCACACAATGAAGA
Organism: Hermatobates lingyangjiaoensis; assembly: GCA_026182355.1. NCBI lineage: Eukaryota > Metazoa > Arthropoda > Insecta > Hemiptera > Hermatobatidae > Hermatobates > Hermatobates lingyangjiaoensis. Next base: position 66,329 of record JAPFBL010000692.1, read on the forward strand.
TTGATTCTACAGTGGGAGTCCTAAATTTTGCCTAACTCAAGTGTATTTAGAGTCGGGGATCTTTAACGAGTACCTGACATCGTATAGGCTCGGGACCGACGGTTTAACGTCCTTCCGCATGTTACCTGAGGTTTAGTTTGTCTATTACTCTTGGCCTAGGTACCGTTTTGTGGAGTAACTGTCAGAATTCGTGCTTAGCATTGCGTTGCTTGAGGTGCCCTCGGGCACTTCCATGTTCAATGGAGGTAACCAAAGGGTAACTTGTCAACAAGGCGGCCTGGCTTGACTAAGCGGATATGGCACAAAATGCCGAGGAACGCGAAGATCAAAACGGGTTTAACGTCCTTCTCCGAGGGACGATGCGCTTAGATTTATTCACCCTCCCACGTGAATAAATCGAGGGCCAGGTGAGGATTGAACCCCGGTCCTATCAGTTCAGAGGCGAGTACGTAACCACTGAGCTAGCCTGGCCCAGAGACGGTAACAAAGTCGCAAGGGGAATACGTCTACGGCAGGAATACGTAGCGAAGAGTGAGGCGAAGTGCTACTCACATGGTCAACTATATGTTGCTTACTCAAGAGTCAGAGGTTCCAACTGTTTGTTCTTCTATGCACCTGAAGGACAGACAGCCTATGTGGTGTATACAGAGCCATATACTTTCCACTATAAAAAAAAATCAGCGTAGTAAGGGAGGGGGGGGGGGTCCAACGCGACACAAACCATGGGACAGCAATTTTAAAACGTAAAAATAGAACATAAAAAAAAAAATAAAAAGCTAACAAAAAAATCTATAATTTTATAACAAAATGAGTTTTTAAGGTCTCTTGTTTTTATTTTTTATGGGTGTAATACTGTTTTTAAACGGATTTACAACTCCTCCTATATTAGCAAATTCAATTTTTCAAAAACTAGTTTTTTAAAGGGTTTAAAAGTTTATTATATTTGTTTGCGAAACCAGTTAATCTAATTTACTAATTTTTTTGTATGATTTGAATTATAAGTTTTTGGTTTGAAAAATTTTTTGATTTTCTTTGTGATGACGACTAATATATATATAATATGTGTATTATATATATATATATATATATATATATATATATATATATCTCAATGATCAAACCACAATAAGAAATGGGAAAACAAGACTAAGATCTTTCAACCGTAACAAGCGGTTACGGTTGTTGTTTCACGTGTTTATGTGAAATCTTTTTATATATATACTCCAAAAATTGTTCTTGACCTCTTCTATTCTATTCTATGTTTTGTTATTGAGGGCTAGGTCAAATAAAAGAAAATAAACTCCTTCCTAGGCCAACGTTTCGATGTATTTGTACAAATACATCGAAACGTCGGCCTAGGAAGGAGTTTATTTTCTTTTATTTGGCCTAGCCCTCAATAACAAAACATAGAATATATATATATATATATACAATTAAAAGAAACGGTCCAGCGGACTTTTTTAAAATAAAATAAATTTAAAACGAAGGAAACACACAGAAAGACACAGACATAACTCACATCGATATTTCGACCATCGTCGTCATCAGGAGGTGTGAAGGGCGAAGAGTCCCTCAAGAAGGCAGGGCGGTGTCTTCACACCTCCTGATGACGACGATGGTCGAAATATCGATGGGAGTGTTTCCTTCGTTTTGAATTTATTTTATATATATATTTGTGATGATGACTAATATGTATATAACATGTATATATTATATATACATAATTTATATGTATGTATATATTATGTATAAGAGTACTGTAATAAGTTGTACAGTCTTAGACCAATGATAAGAGTCTAAATAAATATTTTCAGATTGTTCTGGAGTTTTCAATGTTACAGGATTATAACATTCTTTTAACATTATGTTATAATGATATGAATGAGATAACACAAAAAAAAAATAAAAATAAAAATATTGTTACAATATGATTCAGGTTGTTAATAATATTTTAACTTCAAAATAATTTACAACTTTGTATATAACAAATTCACAGAAGGGGTTCTTGAGGATTTTAGTCATAAAACATACAACTCCTGATTATAAGCCAACGTTTCGCCAAAAGTTGTTTGGCATTTTCAAGGTTAAAAAAACAATTTATTAACGATATAAGTAAAGCAAGATAAATACATCACCGGACACCATTCAACAGAAAAGAAACAACACAAACAAAAATTTTGTAACTAGAGAACCATAAAGGTTCATAAAATACCTAGTGAGACCAAGAGACGTTACAAACACCTTATAAGACTCTTAGACAGAAAATCAAAACTCACACTAACAGACACTCCACATATACAACACAGTCTTGAAGCCTTCTTGGGCTTATGCTATAGAACTTTGGGGTTCTGCCAAACCTTCAAACATTCGTCCTATACAAGCTATTCAAACAAAAAATACTCAGAAAACTCTCGCATGTCCCATTTTACGTCACAAATATAATCATTCACCGAGATCTTAAAGTCCCCCTTCGTTCTCGACTATGCAAAAGACCGCTATAAAAAATTCCACAGTAAACTCTCAACTCATCCAAACCCACTTGCTCAAAATCCTTCCCAACTAGTAATCCCCACAAACCCCTAAAGACGACTAAAACGACAATGGCCACGTGACTTTCTGTCACCCTAAAGCTTAAACATAGTTACGGACTGCCACCAATGGGTGTCCACCCGATTCACGTCACATAATCAAAAAAAGCTAAAGGAGTAACCCTAAATCAAAATTACTTCTAAATACATGAAATTGTAGTCGAAGTATCCAAAAAAAAAATACCTAGTGTTATTATTATTCTTATTATTTAAAAACCGACATTTGTTGTTTAAACCTAATTAATTTTTTGTTTGTGTTGTTTGTTTTCTGTTGAGTTGTATCCAGTGATGTATTTATCTTGCTTTACTTATGTCGTTAAAAAAATTGTTTTTTTAGCCTTGAAAATGCCAAACAACTTTTGGCGAAACGTCGGTTTATAATCAGGATTAAAATTATAGTTATAGTCTGCATCCACCAGAAAAGCGCTTACTTGTTACGGAGGCATCAAATTTAACCCATATCAGTTTTCTTTCATCGATAAATCACAACAATAATGTTAAAAACACCCTCCAGAATTAAAATATTAATAATTTCACTAGGAAAGTAAGATTGAACTAGCATTTAAATCAAATTGGTAATATTTAATTGTGTCTTTATATTTCAAAAGTAGCTATATTATTATAAGTTCACAGAAGGGGTTCTTGAGGATTTTGGTCATAAAAATTCAACTACTGATTATATTAATATTAAACATATAATATACCGTCTTACCTCGTACACTGCTGTTGTAACTCTCGGACCGGTTTCGGGCATCACCCATCTTCACCAAGAACTGATCAAACAAGAACTACGGAGTTCTACCTTTCTGACTCCATAGGAACAAGGACTCCGTAGTTCTTGTTGAAGATGGGTGACGCCCGAAACCGGTCCAAGAGCTTCAGCAGCAGGGTACGAGATAAGACGGATTACTACGAGTATAATTTTAATATTAATAATAATAACCTCTGTGGTAATGACGAAATGCATGAACTTATAATCAGGAGTTGAATAAACTTATAATCATAATATATAACAGTTTACGAGTATAGTATAAAGTTTATAATATAAACAGTTTATAATATAAACTTATAATCATGTTTTATTACCAAAATCCTCAAGAACCCCTTCTGTGAACTTGAAATATCAGTGGTCGAGAAACGAGAAACTATATCAATATTTGTATATAAAGTTGTAAACTAGTTTTAACAAACTACAAAAAATCAATAACAGAATATGAATATAACTTTTATTATTAGTAAAAGTTATTAATAATATTAATAATTGATTTGTTATTGATTGTTATTGATATATTTAATATTATTTAATAATAATGATTATTTTATTATTAATAATCAAGTCTCAATGCACACTGTAACAAACTGTTATTTTACAACCATTGTTTGTTTTAAACTAATTTTAATTTAACTTTAAATTCAACTTTATTTAATTGACTATATCTTGCAAATAGTTATAAAATAATTATTATTAAACTCATTACTGTTTCTATTTAATTATTGATAAATAAAGTAATTAATTTTAACCTCTTTAAAGTAATTAAGATAGAAATCATTAATTGTGCAATCCGTAATTGTGTGGTATTTACTCATTCTGAGGTAAAATGGATAAACTAACAAAAGTCTCCACACAAATGAAGTTTTATTCAACTCGTTTCGAACACTTTGTGCTCATCATCAGGAAGACACCAAGGATGTGGTACTGACGGGTTGGTCAAGTGAACACAACAGTTGTGTTCACAACAACAACAGTTGTGTTCACTGGACCAACCCGTCAGTACCACATCCTTGGTGTCTTCCTAATGATGAACACAAAGTGTTCGAAACACGTTGAATAAAACTTCATTTGTTTGGAGACTTTTGTTGGTTTATCCATTTTACCTCAGAATTAAGATAGAAACTTTTAATGTATTAATTTCTTATGTTTCTCACACATTAAGTTTATTAAGTATAATTTTATATATTTATATTATATAAAATTATATTATATTATAAATGGCCATTTTGTAGGTGCACATGGAGGGGGGGTGACGAAGTTACAAGCGCCCCGGGCGGCAAAAATAGTTACTACACCGCAGATGTACGTGAAGGACAAACAGTTGCGGTGTTTACAAAATCACTTACTTAGCTCTCAACTATATTCTCTTACTTCTCTATAATCTCTGTACATAATGTTCGTGAGTTTGTTTGTTTGTTCACCCATTTTCCGTGCAGATAGAGACCTGAAATTATATATATATATATATATATACGAGTTCGAGATTAACAAAGAGCAGCACACAAAGTAGGGAAACACACTTACAGACTCAAATTTTCGGGTAATCCGTCTTCAGGAGAAAAGAGAAAGGGAGACCAAGCACGTTGTAGGCGCAACGGCAAGTAACCAACCCGGCAACCGCCAGTGCTGTCAACCGTACCCGGTCTTAAAGTATAAAATTAGGAAAAGATATAAACAGAAACTGAGATAAGCAGTACTGGTTGGGTAAAACTATAAATAGGTGAAAAATTATAAACAATATAAGATAAAAACAAACTATAAGAAACAAAAATAATGATAGAGAAAAGAAGAAAAAATAAATAAATAAATAAAAATAAATACAATACAAAAAACTTGCATTGGTTGTTTTAGTAAATATCTTTTATATATATATATATATATATTTCGTTGAACAACTGACCGTATTTCATTGATGTCATTTTCTTCACCAGTTTTTCAAGGTTTCTGAATACCTTCTTCTTTCCTTCATCCAAACGTTGGAGAATGTTAATTAAGTGGGAACCGATATGTTTCGACTTCATCTTCCAGGGTAATTAATATCCAGTCATCTTCAGGGTAATTAATTAAAAAAAAAAAAAAAAAAATTAATCAATTACCCTGAAGATGACTGGAAGCCAGTCGAAACATGTCGGTTCCCACTTAATTAACATTCTCCAACGTTTGGATGAAGGAAAGAAGAAGGTATTCAGAAACGTTGAAAAACTAGTGAAGAAAATGACATCAGTGAAATACGGTCAGTTGTTCAACGAAATATGCTTAAATGAAGGACTGCTTCCAAATTTTACAAATATATATATATATTATTAATTACCCGAATAATGTTAAATGAAAGAAAATTATTACTATATTTTCAAAAATGGAGCCAGGGTAGCAAGTATCTTGCATGCTCGACGATGTTAGAAGTGCAAATGCATTACATATAAATGTAACAAAAAAAATTTTTTAATTTAAAATTTGCGAAATATAAACACTGGTAATAAACTAAAGGCATGGAGCCAGAGTAGCCCAGAGGATTGCGTGTTCGCTGATAACAGTAGTGGAAATGTATGAATAAATGTAACAAATATATAATAAACTACTATATTAGAGGTTAAAAATGAATAATTTTACTAACAAACTTAAACACAACTGTCAGATAAAATACGAATGTTCTAAAGTAATATTATAAAGACACATTCCTTTCATTAATGCTATTTTATGTTAGGTGAATAAATTGAATATTTCAATTTACAAGTTTTGTTTGTTTTAAATATAATTCATTGTTTATGTAACTTGAATTGATGTTTTATTTATTTAAATGATAAAATAAATGATAGTTTTTTTACTTTTTAATGATTTTTATTTTGCTAAATATACTTACTGTGTATATACCTTGAACCATGTTAAGAATACTATATCAAAAGCTTGAGTCATATAAGAATCTGTTTACGTAACGAGAAACAATAATTAAAATTATCCCTATCAATCATATTAATTCAGTTCAGTGAATTAATTTCAATAACTATTGTTATAATTTCTGTGGATACAAAGGGTCATGAATAGTCTAGTTTATAATAATATTTTAGAATACCATGGTATCATCTCTGAATTTTTGTAAAACAGTTGTCAAAGACGTGAAGGTTTGCAAGTAATTTGTATATTTTAACTAGAATATGATTTTTTTCATAGTTAGACAGGCCTTTGTGTGTGTGTTTGTGTGTGGTGTATGTGTGTGTATTGTATTTGACCTCATTGAGGTCAAAAGCATGACAAAGCAAAAACAAGGTCGCTGATAACATCAATAGGAAATCGCGAAGCTGTGACCTTCTCTTTAATAATTGCCAAGGTTACTAAAAGAGGCTATTTATATTTAAGCTCTTCATCAAATCAATATATTTAAAATTAAGTTTAAAAAAAACTTCTATATCTATTTAAAAACCATAAGAATGAATATACCGAATTAAAATATATTACATTAATTTTGTTTAATTAAATTTATTTAAACTGCTGTATCATTTATTTAAATACGCTAAATCCGTTATCATTACTATTATTAAATCAAATCTATTTCAAAACAAAAAGAAAGAATATGCCAAATTAGAATATCTTAACATTAATTTTGTTTAATTAAATTTATTTAAACTGCTGTATCATTTATTTAATTACGCTAAATCCGTTATCATTACTATTATTAAATCAAATCTATTTCAAAACAAAAAGAAAGAATATGCCGAATTAGAATATCTTAACATTAATTTTGTTTAATTAAATTTATTTAAACTGCTGTATCATTTATTTAATACGCTAAATCCGCTATCATTACTATTATTAAATCAAATCTATTTCAAAACAAAAAGAAAGAATATGCTGAATTAAAATATCTTAACATTAAATTTATTTAATGAGATAAAAGATTATTTAATGAATGAATATTAAGACATTTTAATTAGGAACAGTCATTCTGTTGGTTTTAAAATAGATTTGATTTAATAATAGTAATGATAATGTATTTAACGTATTAAATAAAGGCCGAGGGAGTATTTTTTTTTAAAACTTCATTTTAAATATGTTGTTTTAAAATGAAAAGTGGACATCTTTTCCACTAATAAGTAATAAATTAAACTGGTCGTTAATATTTATTTCATGATAATCGTTAAAAACAATGGGAAACAAATTAAGGTTTTAAAAAGAAGTCATTTTCTTAATAATGTGGATATGAAGATGAGAAAATATGATTTGAAGAAAGAGGGAGCTTATCTAATGATAAGAGATGCAGAAATGTCAATAACAGTCGCTTGACAATGCAATTACCTGAGATCTGTAAAATCATATGGTGACAAAGGAATACAATTCCATGCTAGTTTTTACACTAAATTCTTTATTATGGTTCATTACTATTTGGATTAGGGGGCTTAAGTTAGCTCAGTGTATAACGTACTCAAGATTAACGTACACACAAAACACACGTACACACAGGAAAGAGAAAAACAAATAAAAACACACAAAAAAGACTCACAACGATATATATATATATATTTCGTTGAACAACTGACCATATTTCACTGATGTCATTTTCTTCACAAGTTTTTCAAGGTTTCTGAATACCTTCTTCTTTCCTTCATCCAAACGTTGGTGAATGTTAATTAAGTGGGAACCGATATGTTTCGACTGGCTTCCAGTCATCTTCAGGGTAATTAATTAAAAAAAAAAAGAAGAAAAATTAGAGTCTTTAGAGTTGGTATTAAGACAGAGTTTACAGTAATATTACTATTACTGTATATAACAGATTCAATAATATATCGACCGTTTGATAGAATAGGTGTGTTCTCTAATCGGGGTTCGTTCAATTTTCCAGGATAAATAATCAAACTCTCGTTGCCAAAGTTTGGGTACAACGTTTCGTAATTAAACGTTTCGGTTGAAAAGGGTTTTAAATAAAACCGAAACGTTGGCAACGAGAGTTTGATTTTTTATCCTGGAAAATTGACCGAACCCCGATTAGAGAACACACCTCTATATATATATATATATATATATATATATATATATATATATATATATATAGTTCAATATAAACAAAGAAACATAGAGAAATCAGAAGAACACACTTACAGTCTCTAATTTTCGGTTTGAACCGTCTTCAGGAGAGATAAAAGAGGGAAACCAAGCGCACTGGATCAGAGACGGTTGGAGACCGTCTCCAACCGTCTCTGATCCAGTGCGCTTGGTTTCCCTCTTTTATCTCTCCTGAAGACGGTTCAAACCGAAAATTAGAGACTGTAAGTGTGTTCTTCTGATTTCTCTATGTTTCTTTGTTTATATTGAACTATATTTGTCCGTTTTGGATCGTATTTCCAACGAAAAAAAGTATATATAATATATATATATATATACAATTAAAAGAAACGGTCCAGCGGACTTTTTTACAATAAAATAAAAAACGAAGGAAACACACAGAAAGACACAGACATAACTCACATCGATATTTCGACAATCGTCGTCATCAGGAGGTGCGAAGAGTCCCGCAGGAAGACAGGGCGGTACTGAACTCGGAAACCGCAGCCAGTACCCCACCACTTACCACCAAGCGGGGGAAGGGAGGGAAGGAAATGAAGAGCCAAATTAAGACGTAAAAGGAACGAGTAAAAATTATAACTATAAAAAATTATAAAAAAGTAGATAAATCAAATTAAAATTAATAAAAATAATAAATAAAAAGTAAAATAAAAAATAATAAATAAATAAATAAAAAATAAATAAATAAATAAATAAAAAATAATAAATAAATAAATAAATCATAAATAAATTATCGGTTGAGGTTGAGTCCGGGGGAAGAGCGAGCATCAAGTAAGCATATGTATGCCTCCTCTGAAGCTCTTAGGGTAACTTTATTGTTGGATTCGGGGATCTGTTTCAGGATCTGAACCCTGAAACAGTCATTGAAACTGAGTCCATGCGAGTTCGCATGGATGGCTACAGGATAGTTACTGCGTTGACCGACTGAAGCCCTATGACCATTCATACGAAGGCCATATATTTATATATATATTAAATTATTAAAAATATATTTATATATTTAATTTATATATTGTATAATTTATAATTTATATATTATTTAATTTAATATATTTAAAATATATTTATTATATATATATATATATATATATATATATATATATATATATATTATTATATTTATAAAGTTTAAACCACAATGAAAAAGGAAAATAATAAAAACAAATGCTCTGAGGCATTCACTTTATGTCATCAGAGTGATTTATTGTGATTTTTCTGTATATATATAAAAAAAAAATATATATATATATATATAAATATATATATAATATATAATATATATAATAAGATATCACATAAGATGTAAAATAACAATCAATGATCAAACTGCAATATGAAATGGGAAAAGAGACTAAGACCTTGCAATCATAACAACACAGTTGGGTTTTAAAAAAAAACCCAACTGACGAAAAAAAAAAGCCAAAAGGCTCTGACGAAGACTGCTTGTTACGGTTGAAATATCTTAGTCTTGTTTTCCCATTTCATATTGTGGTTTGATCATTGAGATATATATATATATATATATATATTGACCGTAGTAGTATGACCACTGATGACCGTAGTTTGACATTAAGAGCGTCTGAGGAGGCCCACATATGGTTATTGGGGGCCCGATCAGATCCCGGTTTAAATCAGAAGCGTTAACTTTTATTTGTTCTTCCTTTTATTTTTAACTTATATATTCATATTTTTTTATTTTATTATTTTTTTCCTCTTTTTATTATATATATATTTTTTATTTTATTTATTTATTTATTTTTTTATTATTTCCTTTTTTATAATTTTTAATTTATAATTTATAATTTTATAATTTTATCTTTTGTTTTTGCTTTCTCCGTTCTCCGACGTTTAGTGCCTAGCTCCTTTTTTACGCTAGTGCTGCTCTCTTCGGTTGACTCTTTATTTCTTCATTCGCGCTCCGTTCTTCGACGTGGGGAGATCTCTCTCACTTCGTCCTCTCTTCTAGTCTACTCTCCTGAATGCGAACAACAGTTCGAAATATTGAATTCTGTAAGTTTTGTTTGTATTCTCTTTTCTGTGTCGTGCTTTGTGTTTAATTATATATATATATATATATATATATATATATATAATATATATAATATGCAAAATGAATATGTTGAAATTTCGTTACATGTTAAATCGAAGGGATAAAAATAATAAAAAAAGAAAGAAATCAGCATAGACTTAGAATAACAGAAGGCATAAAAGAAGCCATATATTAATAAACAATTATTAATTAGTTCTAAAGTTCTGAAATTGTTTAAATCAACTTTAAGCCAATTAGGACCTCTCACAGGTAGCTGCAACGATGCCCTAGGTCACTCAACCCTCACCGATTAGAAAAACAACTTTAATCCCCCCCAACCACAGCATCACATTCCACCTTTCTTACTTAAATTTAATAAAAGCTATTATGAGACTTCAAAAATGTCATTCAATTCTTGATAATGGTCTGAGGATAAGCTATGAAACAAAATTGTTAAAACATTTAACTAATTGTCGATTGGTAAAACTTACTAATAAATACAAATGTAGATACAGTTTAACAAAATCAGTTATTTCTGGCCAAACTCGAAAAATTTATGAAAAAGCAAGTTTCAGCTAAATTTGTTCTAATTGTTAACAATACATATCAACGTCAAACTACAATAACAAAATAGATAAATGACTAAGATACTAATTCAAAAAAACCAAAACGAAACAGATAGTATTTTTGCCTGTAGAAAATCCAATACCGAAGCGAAGACTACTTGTATAATATGGTTATAAAGATCTGAGTCATTTTCTAATTTTTATTTTATCGCATTTTTAAATACGAAAACGAACCAAAATTGAGTTTTATTTATTTCTATGGTTCTACAGTAAAAATCAATTAGAGGAATATATATATATATATATATAATATATATATATATAAGTGATATATTAAAAAGAAAAACTATCCCCGATAACTAATAACGACAAAGAATTGTAAAGTAATACAAAAATAAAAATTCACAGAGTGACTCACTATTCGTTCTTTCGACATCTGTCGTCATCAGGTAGGAATTCAATTAGATCACGCCATACTTAACTTTCTCTTTGATGACGTACAATACCTAAAGCAAAAGAGCGCAAAACCCCTATTTTTTGTGTGATGTGTTATTTAAAAACATGTGTATGTTTTTTTTAACTTTGTAAATTATATATACATATATAATTATTTTATATTATATATTATATATTATTATATTATTATAAATTATATTATATATATAAGTTTTATATATATAAAAATTTATATATATATATATATATATAACTTTTAGTTCAATATAGACAAAGAAACATAGAGAAATCAAAAGAACTCACTTACAGTCTCTAATATTCGGTTTGAACCGAACATATATGTTCTTCTTAGATCCTCATAGAAACCCATATTTATTTTCCCAAATTATATATATATTTAAATTAAAATTATATATATTTATATTTAAATATAAATAGGGGAGTTTATATATTAATCATTTATTGAATATATATTATATATATATATTCGATATCATATGATATATTATGACTCTTGGCATTAAAACAGTCGAAATGTTGATATGGAATAATTAGTCAGATGTCCTTTTGTAAGTTGAATCCAGTTTATTATGAGTAAAAATCATTTCTTCGAATCACCTTGAACTTTGTAAATAATTTATGAACAACCTTGTGCTGCCCTCTGGATTCTTGAAAATCAACTAGACAGACTAGTTGAAGCTTTTGACAAGTTCGAACATATGAATAGGGTTTATTTTCCGAAATAATAGGAATAGAGTTTTAATTTCTTATTCATAGAATAGGAGTCTTAATTCCGAACATAAGGTTATATTGGGAGTTTAATTTCCGATTTATCATCTGGAAATGGACTTCTCTAATTGCAATAATTCCATTTGAATATTGGAGTTTAATTTCGAATAGGAATAGGAGTTTAATTCAAAAATTTCTTATTAATCGTGGTTTATTCCTAATGAAAAAGGGATTTAATCCGAAACATAGGAATAGGGGAGTTTTATTTCCGAAACATAGGAATAGGGGAGTTTAATTTCCGAAACATAGGAATAGGGGAGTTTAATTTCCGAAACATAGGAATAGGGGAGTTTAATTTCCAAAACATAGGAATAGGGGAGTTTAATTACCGAAACATAGGAATAGGGGAGTTTAATTTCCGAAACATAGGAATAGGGGAGTTTAATTTCCGAAACATAGGAATAAGGGAGTTTAATTTCCGAAACATAGGAATAGGGGAGTTTAATTTCCGAAACATAGGAATAGGGGAGTTCAATTTCCGAAACATAGGATAGGGGAGTTTAATTTCTGAATCAAGAAAATTAATCAAATCCTGATTACGTAATAGACCTATTCTATCAAATGGTTAAGATAATATTGAATTTCTTATATAGATGATCAAAGCACAATATGAAATGGAAAAAATACTAGGATCTTTCAATTTCCGAAACACATTCCTGATTATGTTAATTCAGTTCAAGACTTAGTTGTAAATGACAGTCCTTTTCATAGAAAACTGGAGAAAGTGGTAAATCGGTTTAAGCAAAGTGTATTGAACATTGAAATCAAGGTTAGAATGTGAAGAATTAATCAAAACACTATTAGAAATGAAATGAAATTTCATTACTATTAGTAATGAAAAAGCAAATGAACGAAGTTGCATAGTTATATATAACTATATAGTTTTATATAGTTATATATATATATAAAGATTTCACATAAACACGTGAAACAACAATCAATGATAAAACCACAATAAGAAAATGGGAAAACAAGACTAAGAACTTTCAACTGTACAAGCGGTCTTCGTCAGAGTCAAAAACCCAACTGAGTGGGTTTTTGACTCTGACGAAGCCGCTTGCACAGTTGAAAGTTCTTAGTCTTGTTTTCCCATTTTCTTATTGTGGTTTGATCATATATATATATATATATATATATATATATATATATAACTAGAATTTTCAAAAGAACACATGGAAAAAAAATCACTGAACTCACTACTATATTTCGATGTCCTCGTTGTCAGGAATAGATGTCGTTATCAGCCTTTGGAGTGATTCACATCTATTCCTGACGACGAGGACATCGAAATATAGTAGCAAGTTCAGTGATTTCTTTTCTATGTGTTCTATTGAAAATTCTAGTTTATTCAGTTCGAAGAATCGTTTCATCTAATTGGTTGTATATATATATATATATTTCTTCACTATATAGAATTTTCAACGAAGAACACGATGCAAACTGGACAAATCACTGATTCATACTAATTTCAGAATGAGTAACACTCAGACGTCAGGAATAGATGTCGTTATCAGACTCAAATTTTCGGAGTGATTCACATCTATTCCTGAGAACGAGAATGGAGATCGAAGCACGTTGTAGTACGCAAGTTCAGTGATTAACTCTTTATGGGTTTATTGAAAATTCTAGTTTATTCATTCGAAGAATCGTTTCCTCTAACTCTGGTGTGATTACTTCTATATTCTTGAGTTAATTAAACGAAACACGATCCAAACTGGACACAATACTAGTTCAAAATTCAAGAAGAGTAATACACAGAGTAAGGAAACACACTTACAGACTCAAATTATCGGGTAAACCATCTTCAGAAGAAAAGAGAAATGGAGACCAAGCACGTTGTAGGCGCAACAGTAAGTAACCCGTTACGGGTTAAAATTTGAGTCTGTAAGTGTGTTTCCTTACTCTGTGTGTTACTCTTCTTGAATTTTGAACTCGTATATATATATATATATATATATATATACATATATAAGAAACGGTCCTCAAGGACTATAAAACTTTAAATTACACAAAGCACGACTCAGAAAAAAGAATAAAAAGAAAACTTACAGAATTCAATATTTCAAACTGTTGTTCGTCATCAGGAGTAGACTAGAAGAGAGGACGAAGTGAGAGAGATCTCCTCACGTCGAAGAACTTTGCGTTCCGTTCTTCGACGTGAAGAGATCTCTCTCACTTCGTTCTCTCTTCCTAGTCTACTCCTGATGACGAACAACAATTTGAAATATTGAATTCTGTAGGTGTTCTTTTTATTCTTTTTTCTGTGTCGTTGCTTTGTGTGATTTAAAGTTTTTATAGTCCTTATGGACCATTTCCATAAAAATTAGTCTAGTTTATAAATTAGTCTTCATTCGTTTAACTAGTCATGTTATGTTAATATAACTTTAGATATAGTTTGTATGTCTCTGACAAAGTTAATTTGGGAATTACTCCAAACCAAAAAGGAAATAATAAGAAAGTTAGAGACAGTCAGCAAAAAAGTCGTTAATGCAGAGGTTGCTACATATTTCAATTCAATATATATATATATATATACAAAATAAACAAAATAAATTCAAAACGAAGGAAATACACAGAAAGACACAGACATAACTCACAACGATATTTCGACCATCGTCGTCATCAGGAGGTGTAAAGAGCGAAGAGTCTCGCAAGAAAGGCAAGGCGGTGACTCTTCGCTCTTCACTCCTCCTGATGACGACGATGGTCGAAATATTGATGTGGATGTTATGTCTGTGTCTTTTTGTGTGTTTCCTTCGTTTTGAATTTATTTTGTTTGAAAAAGTCCGATGGACCGTTTCTTTTAATTGTTATATATATATATGAAATGGGGAAACAAGACTAAGATCTTTCAACCGTAATAAGCGGTCGTCGACAGAATCAAAAACCCTACTGGGGTTGACAGTTGACAGTTGGATTTTTGTCTCTGACGAAGACCTCTTGTTACAGTTGAAAGATCTTAGTCTTGTTTCCCCATTTCATATTGTGGTTTGATCATTGATTGTTATTTAAGTGTTTATGTAAAATCTTTGTATATATATAGTTGAAAGTAGCAGCAGCTTCTACTCTCACAATTTTTGAGCTGGTGGCCTCGATCTTGCGGATGATTCTTGTATCTTGTGGTTGGAGCTTCCACATCAATTGTCCAAGGGACACTAATTCATACGAGCTTTCGACCATAATTACGTTGGTCAAATCTTCTTGTGGAAGAATGCTTATATAAACTTCCTTAGTGGATGTGATTTTTGATTGGTCCAATAAACTTGCCTTATTGGTCAATCAGAGTACAGGTTTCAGTTTTCGTTCTTATTCCATTTCATTTTATGCTCTATGTTCTTGTTTGTTGGAATAACGAACATTTCTTTCACCTGAAGATTAATTGAGGGGTTTCTTTCTTTAATGCATAGAGCCTCTAAAACATGCAGTTTATCAACATTTTCCTCTCGTTGGATAATACTAGTACCTTGCACAAACAGTTCTCTGGTTAACTTTACATTGTGCTTTTCCTGGGCATGTGTCTTTGGAGCGCCAACAGCCAAATGAAGCGTTAATCTCCTGGAGAGCTTTGTTGTAGTCAACCCTATGTACTTTGAGGGCAGGTTCTTACATTCAGCTGTAGTACAAGTATACTCGTACACCAAGTGACTACTTTGAAGCTCCTGGGTATTCTTCTTTGGACTCTTTCTTGGCAGCAAGTTATGTGTTTTTCTATTCTTGCAGTATATTACAAGTCTTATTTATATATATATATATTAGTATAAATAGGGAGCAGACCTTCTTTTATACATATTGTGTTGAACTGAATTGCCTTAATCAAACACATACCTTACTTTTGAACAGTTTTTCATATTTTCTTGATAATTTCAAATCGTCTTGATTTAGTTGGTGAATTATTTGAGCAAAACTCTGGTTGGCCATCAATATTTAATGATTAACATTTGACATGTTTCGGTTGTCTCCAACCATTGTTTTGTGATGGTTTATAATAATTTTTGAAGATGGTTGGAGACAACCGAAACATGTCAAATGTCAAACTTGAAAGATCGACTATGAAATTGATTCATGCCACAGTACAAAGGTCGTTTAACAAAATATGCATAAAAGAAGGATTGCTCTATAAATTTCGAATATATATATATATATATATGCATGTTTTGTTAAACGGCCTTTGTATATATATATTATGATAATTATATATATTATTATAATATATTATAATATATATATATATATATATATATATATATATATATATATATATATATATATTAAAAGTAATGCCCAATTTAACTTTTACACTTTTTCTTATCCGTTTTTCAAGTGTTCTCATACTTGACTTCCATGGTTCTGGAACTAAAAACATAAGTTCACCAAAATTTTTATTACTATACACCGACATGTTTCGGTCATCGTTGACCATTTTCAAGGTTAAAGAATATATAAAATTATTAATGATCGAAAAGTGAATAACAATTAAAATAAACTAAAATAAACATAACGAGTCCATAACACATATTCACAACTAGGGAGGTTATCAAAGGTAAAGGTATGTTAAGGTTTCACCAGGCTCTTGGTTACCTTCCATCCGTCGGATGGAAGGATGGAAGGTAACCAAGAGCCTGGTGAAACCTCAACATACCTTTACCTTTGATAACCTCCCTAGTTGTGAATATGTGTTATGGACAGACGGATGGAAGGTAACCAAGAGCCTGGTGAAACCTCAACATACCTTTACCTTTGATAACCTCCCTAGTTGTGAATATGTGTTATGGACTCGTTATGTTTATTTTAGTTTATTTTAATTGTTATTCACTTTTCGATCATTAATAATTTTATATATTCTTTAACCTTGAAAATGGTCAACGATGACCGAAACATGTCGGTGTATAGTAATAAAAATTTTGGTGAACTTATGTTTTTAGTTCCAGAACCATGGAAGTCAAGTATGAGAACACTTGAAAAACGGATAAGAAAAAGTGTAAAAGTTAAATTGGGCATTACTTTTAATAAAACGTGTATAAATGAAGGCCTGCTCCCCAAATATATATATATATATATATATATTATATATATAATATATATATATATTATGAACTAAGTTAACAAAAAACAAACTCATACAAGAAACCACACCTCAGAGGTTTCTCCTAGGAAATTAATACAAATAATATTAATTAAAACAATTTCAGAATATTTTTAACCTAAATTTTATTAATAATACAAACATTCATATTTTTTATAAAGTTAATAAATCATTATATAATTTAAATTGCCTTTTCATTACTACCCTCGAGAATATTTTAAGATATATTCTATTTAAAACCTTTTTTTTTTTTTTTAATAAAGCCAAGAAATAAACAAAATAAAATAATGGAAAATTTAATTTATTTTTAGTTAAGTAAATTTTTTTTTTGCTCGATAGAGAAAATTCAATGAGCCGTTATATTAAAGAGGAGTCTATTTCTGGTTGTGTATAAGAGCGCTTTCAAGCGGCCGTTTTAGTAACTAACCAGGTTAACAATTTTAATATAGTACAGATCGTTGAAACGAAAGATTAAATTCTTATTTAAAACAAATTATTTAAAAAAAATAATTAAATATTAAAAAATATTTAATATTTTTAAATATCATTAAAAATTATTATAAATATTTTAAATATTAACTGCGGTTTTTTTACTTAATAAAAGTTCATATACTTGAATTATAATGTTTTTGATAGTTTAAATTAAATTAGAAATAATAGTATGTACAAAGGATATAAGATTTAAAATACCATATTAAATATATGTAAGAATAAATAGTGTAAATCAACCAGCACTGAAATTTGGAATTAGTAATATTTTTTTTTACTAAAAATTATTAATTTTGCAAAAAAGTAGTTTTATTTTAAAAAAAATATTAATAAAACATGTTTCACAAAGTTTCTTTTTTGCTATTACTCAAATAAATAATCGTGTTACGAAAAATCTGGAGTGGCCTACACTCAACTTTACAATAATTAAAAATAAAAGTAAAATCAAACTGCTTGGGTATGTAACGATGTCCGTTTTGTTATAATATAAATGTCTAAATGGGTTATGTTTATTAGTCTTTGATTGCTGGAGGTAATAATCAAATAGTGATTGATCCAGTAATCAATATAGAGTGGTACCTCGGGATACGAGTGCCCCAACATACGAGTTATTTGAGATACGAGCTGTCAAATGAGCGAAATTTTGTTTTGAAATACGAGTGACATTTGAGATACTAGGAATAGCCAATTGTAGTATCAGGTCATTTATAAATATGTACATTTCATTTTGTCTACGATGCTGCCTACGGCCCACTCAGTTCTCAGTTTACCTTTGAAAATTGGAAGATCTTGGAATGTGGGAGAGAGTTTCATAGTTCGTGGTAAAGAAACACCCCGAAAAAATTGAAACTGGTCGTGCATCAGATCTATTTAATGAAACTTGCCTAACTCATTTCTTTAGTATTCTGAAAGAGAGGAAGAAACAAACCTCCTTGGACAGTTCTTTTTTTTAATCTTTCGAAAAAGGCAAAGCACAGTGAAGAGAAAAGCAGTAACTAAAATTAAGCATACAGTAGCATTTAAGTTATCTCTAAGTTAAATTTAAATAACCAAAATACTAATTACTCATGTACGTAAACTTAATAAAACCAGTTTTTTAACCAGTTTTTTCTAACCATCTTTACATTCTCTTTTATTATGTTTTTATACAATATTTGGCATTTATAAATACATTTTTCTTTTTCAAAATCACGTAACAAAAACAATTAGGGGTAAGTATTTTTGAGGCTGGAACAGATTAATGGCATTTCAATTGATTTCAATGGGGAAAATTGCTTTGAGATACGAGTAAATTGACATACGAGAAAGGTTACGGAACGAATTAAACTCGTATCCCGAGGTACCATTGTACATGCATATTTCTGTATATCACACAATTGATGCATATAATATCATTGGTGCTATTGCATCAGTAATAACACTTTTGTAAAACCAAATTTAATGTTGAGAGTGCCCAGACCAAGTGCGCATTTTCTGGAGATGTTCCCCCACCCTGCTTGTAACTGATCTTCTTTATATAATTATTTTTTTTTAATAACATAATTCAGCCGGAGTAATCAGGCTTTTTTTTTACTTTACTATAACTAGCTGATCAACTCGGCTTTATCCGGGAAACAATTTAATTTCAAATCTAATAACAAATTACATACAACGAAAACAATTTAAATTTTCTATAGTTCCGTTACACTTAACTTTTTTGAGATAAACGAAAAAATCTGGAGTGGCCTTCACTCAACTTTACTATAAGTAACTTAATATCAAATTTCTTGAGTATATAATATATAACGTCTCAATTAAGCATAATGTAAACATCTAAATGGGATATGATTATTAGTCTTTCATTCCTGAAAGAGTACAGATAATGATTGAAAGACATATCAATATATAAGCTTATTTTTGTACATCACACAGCTGATGCAAATACTTTCATTAGTATAACTACAGCAGTAATAACATTTTTGAAAAACCAAAGTGAACATTTCTTGATACGAAATATTCACCTACAAGAGAACATAGCTTTTGTTCAAATAGCCAGTGGATTTCTTACATCGTTTACTTGACATCCTTCTACATTGAATATTAAAGTAAAATTTTCAAATTTAAAACAGAAAAATACCCTTATTTTCTCTGAAAAACATCATAAAAATCGAAGAAAAAATGTTGCTTTAAGATGAATTATAATTAATGTAGTACGATAATTACATTTATTAATCTCTAAACTAAAGATTTCAATTTTGAATTATCTTTTACATTTTCGGTCTTTTATAGAATTATTATACTGGAAATTTTATGGCTTCTTAGTATTTAATAAAATCATTTTCCTTCCCCTTTGTCAAATAACATGTATACAGATTTTTTCTGAGTGAGTTTTATCCTTTTCCTGCCTTCTGTACTCTGCTATGAAAGTTTGCTATAAATGTATATTGAGAAAAAATATATTAGTAATTAGCCAGTTTACATACTCAAATCGAAGTCAAAGCCAGCTATTCAATATAATTTAAATCTTGTATACTTGGGAGCTTCTAATTTTTGAAAATAATAAATATGAACTATTAGACTAGAATTGTAAAAAAAAAACTGGATATTTCTCAACAAACATAAGTCCTCTTTCTTGAGGAAAGAGTCCATTCATTACATTTCAATATCATGGAAAGGTACTACATTCACAATTATAATGTAATTGTAACTGATATTAAGTTTTGCTCAAGAGTGCAATATATAGATTTATTAAAGCATTTTATGAGACAAATCCATCATGCCATGGAATACAAAGGTAATTTATTTATGTTTATTGGCAGTGATTTTTTTACATGTAACAATATTATTCCTCTTACATCTCATATAAGTCAATAAACAATTTAAATTGTTCCTTTATAAATATTAATTTTATCTCAGTGGAATCGCTCAAAAAATTTCTAAGTCAATGTAAACAATGAAAAAAAATAAAAAAAATTCGACAAGTATAACAGGTGATCTCTTAGTCTAGGATAAACAAAGGGTTTTTATATCGTTATTGCTCTTTCCCATAATTGAAACT
Organism: Hermatobates lingyangjiaoensis; assembly: GCA_026182355.1. NCBI lineage: Eukaryota > Metazoa > Arthropoda > Insecta > Hemiptera > Hermatobatidae > Hermatobates > Hermatobates lingyangjiaoensis. The sequence continues at coordinate 87,193 of JAPFBL010000692.1, forward strand.
TCAAGATTTTTTTTTATGAATTGCTAATTTTTTGTTCCATTTTTGGTCAAATTTTCATTATTTTTTCAGAAAAAAAACGTTTTCTGAAAACAGAAATCGTACTGTAACGCCCCATTAGCGAATGTAATTTGAAAAAAAATATCTCAACTCATTCTACACATAATGTTCTATTTATAGGCATAGTTTCATTCTTGTCCGTCAAACAGTATGGCTTGTATCGCTCTCACAAGGTTTGAGATTGAATTATAAGTCAAAATTTGTACATTTTATTGAAAAAAAAATATTTCCTGTTGTTTTAAAATTCTGAATATATTTTTTGTTTGTTCCATTTGTAACCTCAAAGATAATGTCAAAATTTCAAAACTCTAGGGTTATCAGTTTAGGAGAAATAAATGTTTTAAAAAAAACGGTTTTTGGCAAAAAAAGTGACTTTCCCATCATGCATAATTCTTCCCAAACAATAGGGATCTTCTTCCCTATGGGGCCCATTTTTGTGTAAAATATCAACTTGATCCATCAAAGATTCTGGACCGTAGCGTCCAGCAAGCAATGCTAAAACACTCACCCACACACACACAGACATCATCGTAAAAACCTCATAAAACGACTTCTGGGACCTCAAAACATGTAATTCCGTCAAAATCTCGAGATCGAATTTTTTCACGATCACTATACTTTACTTATAGTAAAGTAATTAATACAGAATTAAAATTATAGATTACGCAAAAAATATATAATCTAACAGTGATTATAAATTTCACACATTGTCTAATAATATTGGAAGTTGATAGATTAGATTAAACAAATAATAAAAAGAATTTTTTTTGCCGAACAATACATCAAGAAATTTGAAAGAAGTCTAAGCTCATTAAATGTGATATGTCTTATCTGTTAAATATGATACGAATTTTAAACCCCCAAATCGTTTCAATTAGGAACCAGTTAGTTGAAGAGGCTAAACCATATCACATTACATTTCATTCAATGATTTCAATTTGAAGACTTCACACAGTTTTAAATGTCCAATTAAAATTATATCAGTAAACAAAATTGTTTCTTAAAAGTTTGAATAACAATATTTTGATGAAATATTTGTTTATGAAGAAGCACTGTATCGAAAAAATAATTGAACAAAGCATGTGGAAATATTATCACAAAGAATAACCTACCTGCGGTTGCCATTACCAATTAAAGTCAAAATGTAAACAAACAGGTTATACAGCAAACCTTATCTATTATAGGGCCCTAGGGGGCCTGGGTTAGGCTGCCCCCCAGAGTTTAATAGCCTAAAACCACCCCAAGACCTATAGAAAGTGCCTTGCAAAAGAATTTTTGAAAAAGGTCAATTGTAGGCCGAATGCATAAGGTACAAACATACATACATACATACATATACATACATACATACATACAGCGCCACGAAGAGAATTTATATATAGATTGAAGTATAGTGAAGATGAAAAAAAAAATCAACCTTAAAATTTTTGGCTGAATTACATGTTTTGACGCCCTTAAAGTCGTTTTATCGATGACGTCTGTATGTATATATGGATGAGTGTATATATGGATGTGCATATATGGATGAATGTATATATGGATGAGTGTGAATCACAAAAGCTTGTGTACACGCTACAATCTACTAGATTACCAACTCTAGAAATTTCGAGATAATCTGGGAAGGTATAAAAGGAATAAGTGATAAAATCCTCATATTTTTAAAACAACTTTTTAAAATAATTTTTTTTTTTCAATATAATGTAACAATTTTGACTTATGATACAGTCTGAAAGCTTGTGAGGGCGAGTTAGATTGAACTATGACCCCGTCCTAGACATAGTTCAATGGATAAAAGTTTGCTTTAAAGTAAACATTAATGTATACTTTTACTATACATTAAAGTTTACTATAGTACAATAGTACTATATTGGAATTACTATAGTAATATTACAATAATAATTACAATATTACTATTGTAATACCCGTTAATAGCTTGTTTTATCGCTATTAAACAGGGGATACTGTTTGACGGATCAAAATGAATTTATACCTTAAATAAAGTATTATGCATTACATGAGTTGAGGTAATTTTTTTCAAAAATTACATTAACCAAAGAGGCGTTATAGTACATTTTCTGTTTTCAGAAAATGTTTCTTTGATGCTAAACAACAATTTATTAAAAAACAATGAAATTTTGTCAGAAAATTGAACAAAAAAATTAGCAATTTAAAAAAAAATTCCATTAACTGTAAAGAGCAATCTATATACTTATAAAACTATGATGTTCTTGTTTGAATATTTGCACACAGGTGAAATTTGGAATACCTGTTATTGTAATAAATATATGTAACTTTACAAATAACGACTATAAAAAGAAAGGAGAATTAAGAATAAATTGTCTCAATATTATCAAGTAATGACTCTAGATGTAAAATCAAGTGTGGAGACTTTTGTTGGTTTATCCATTTTACCTCAGAATGTTCAATAAATTGTGAATTTAAACTTCGTGTTTAATTTATTTTTCAATTAACCTAACCATAAAGAACTAAAAAGTAGATTTCCAAATCTTTAAAAAGTTAAAAAATTAAAAAAAAATTGGATGTACTTATTAAGGGAGACGTGGAAAAAATCCGAAGTGTTATAGGAGCCGCAAAAATAGATTGAGAACCTCAGCTCTAATCAATCTATATGTTGCACACTTGAACAAAACTGAATATCAGATGTAGATTTTCTTGTGATTTTGAATTATATAATCTTCAGATATTAATGAAGCATCAGGAATATACTCTTATCTATATACTAGACTACCCGTGACTCTTTGTGTCACAGTCTCAGAAATTATAACAATAGGTATTGAAATTAACTCACTGAACATGATTGACAGGGATCATTTTAATGGTTGTTTCTTGCTATTAAGGCACAGAAACAGATTCTTATATGACCCAAGCTTTTGATATAGTATTCTTAACATGATTCAAGATATATATACAGTAAGTTGCAGAAAAATTACAATAAATAAACACGTGATGCAATCAATGAAGTTTAAACCACAATAGACATAAATGCTCTAAGGCCTTTCAATGTATGTCATCAGAGAGCAAACAAAGTAAAAACTGAAGTTTTGTTTGCTCTCTGATGGCAAACATTGAAAAGGCCTAAGAGCATTTAGTTCTATTGTTTTCCTTTTTCCATTGTCGTTTAAACTTCATACACAGTAAGTATATTTAGCAAAATAAAAATCATTTAAAAGTAAAAAAATATCATTCGTTTTACAATATAAATAAATAAAACATCAATTCAAGTTATATACACAATGAAATATATTTAAAACAAACAAAACTTGTAAATTGAAATATTCAATTTATTTACCAAAAATAAAATAATATTAATGAAAGGAATGTGTATTTATAATATTACCTTAGAACATTCGTATTTTATCTGACAGTTGTGTTCAAGTTTGTAAAATTATTCATTTTTAACCTCTAATGTAGTAGTTTATTATATAGTTGTTACATTTATTTATAATACATTTACACTACCGTAATCAGCGAGCACGCAATCCTCTGGGCTACTCTTGCTCCATGCCTCTTTATTTTATTACCAGTGTTTAAATTTCGCAAATATTAAATTAAAATTTTTTTTTTTGTTTCATTTATATGTAATACATTTTCACTACTGTCATAGGCGAGCACGCAAGCCAGTGGACTACCCTGGATCCATACCTTTACTTTATTACCATTGTTTATATTATTGAAATTTTAAATTCAAAATTTTTTTTTGTTACATTTGTTTTTAATACATTTGCACTACTGTCATCGCGAGCACGCAAGACACTTGGCTACCCTGGCCCTAATTTAAGGAATATACTGATAATTTTCGTTTATTTAACATTATTCATGTAATAAATAACATATTTAATTCAGGGCTCTATCTCCACGGAAATTGTTTGAACAAACAAACAAACTCAGGAACTTTATATATATACATATTACAATAATTTAAAGTGTGTATACGTTTCTTTGGGACACCCTGTATATTACATACCCAAAAAGTGTGATATGATGTTTATTTATAGTAAAGTTGAGAATTGGCCACTCCAGAAATCTCATTATATACTTGTTGAAATAACATAACACTTAACTAAATTAATAATGCCAATGAATCAAATAATATAACTCATTATATTATAATAAAAGTTCATTAAATATAAGTAAACACAATTATCATATTTCATAATCCCAGTGATAACCAATTCATAGATAAAGTAGAAAAAATTGTTTTTATTGGATTAAATTTCTTAGATTAATAAAGGCATCAGTTGTAGCAACACAAGCGCATTCTGTTATCAGTTTAGTAAACAACATTTCAAAACAAACAATCTTCAATTAAGATAATTATGTAAACATTTGAATATCAGCATTACAACCTGCTTTTAGATAGAAATAATCAAAATAAAGAAACATCATGATGAATATTTTAATTTTGTGTAAAAGAATTTGAAATCGATAACTGATGCATGTTTTAAATTTATGATGGATTATTTTAAAAAGCGATTAGTAAGGTTATTAGTTGTTATAAAGTTATTATGTATTTTTAATAGCTGATAAATTATTCATTCTTAATGATTAATCATCAATTTATAATCTAGGGTTTTTGAGGAGGAGGATGTGAAATGCATTTATGCATTTTAATTTAAGCTTTAAAATTAAAATTTTAAAATTTAAGCTCCCAGGAAATTTTAAGAACACCAATACCTTACTTTCAGTGATGGGATTCATCGGGATTTAGCCGGTTCGCACAGGTTCGTGCGAACTGGTGCTTAAAAATATGATGAGTTCGGCGAACCGGTTGTTAAAATTACGTAAACCCCTATTCAGACCTGTATTAATTAGTCCACTATCAAACTTCACAAGTGTCGCGTGACTCACGTAACTTGTGCATGAATAACAACTTATTAATTTGCGCATGTATATACGAGTAGCCTATATACATAAACTATTATTTACATATAAAAAATTTTTGAAGTACCAAAAGTCGTTTTATGAAGTTTTTTCTATGATGTCTGTGTTTGGGTGGGTGAGTGTGTTAACATTGCTTGTTACCACGCTACGGTCCAGAGTCTTTGATGGATCAAGTTGATATTTTACTCAAAAATAGGCCCCATAGTGTAGATGATCCCTATTGGAGATTATTTCGTATCACGAATTATATGTTTTGAGGTCCCAAAAGTCGTTTTATGATGTTTTTTTCTATGATGTCTGTGTGTGGGTGGGTGCGTGTGTTAGAATTGCTTGTTACCACGCTACGGTCTAGAATCTTTGATGGATCAAGTTGATATTTTACACAATAATAGGCCCCATAGTGTAGATGATCCCTATTGGAGATTATTTCGTATCACGAATTATATGTTTTGAGGTCCCAAAAGTTGTTTTATGATGTTTTTTCTTCAACCGAGTTACAATTAATTTCTAATCGTCGATTAAAACAAATTAACGCGATTAATTCCCAGGCCTATATCAATTTATACCTAAAGAAATTTCAAAATTTATTTTTCATATTAGTGTGGCCGCAGCACACGACATACCGGGCTTCCCAGGGCAATCAAAAACTCTATACATTAATAGCTTGTAACACGCATTATGTGATAAGGCGTATAAATTACTGATAAATTAATATCAGTCACGGAGTCAAGTTTCACCCAATTAAAGTAATTTCCATCTTCATAAAAATTGTTGCTTTCGATTTTTCCAGCATCATATTGCTATTCATAAATCAAAAATTCATACCTATATTTTGATCACGTCATTATCAAGTAGAAAGATGTCAGACACACCGAAGACAAGTCAAATTACGTAGGGGTGGGGATAAGGAAAAATAAGATAAGTAATATACAAAAATAAATAAAAAAACATTTTAAAATTAATAAAACAAGAATTATAAATGAAAAATAAATAACTAAATAAACTTGTTTTAAAAGACTAAAAACATAAAAATTAACGATTGTGGTTAAGTACTGGAGCAGATCTACCTCCCAGGAAACAAATATGTGCTTCTTTTATAATATATATTATATATATTACTGTATTTCGGCAGAATGCAGAAAATCGTGAATGCAGAATCTGCTATCAAATTCAATATATATATATATATATATATATATATATATTATATACACTTTTTCGTTGGAAATACGATCCAAAACGGACAAATATAGTTCAATATAGACAAAGAAACCTAGAGAAATCAAAATAACACACTTACAGTCTCTAATTTTTGGTTTGAATCGTCTTCAGGAGAGATAAGAGACTGTAAGTGTGTTCTTTTGATTTCTCTATGTTTCTTTGTCTATATTGAACTATATAATATTATATATATATATATATATATATATATATATATAATAAAATAAAAAACGAAGGAAACACACAGAAAGACACAGACATAACTCACATCGATATTTCGACAATCGTCGTCATCAGGAGGTGCGAAGAGCGAAGAGCGAAGAGTCCCGCAGGAAGACAGGGCGGTACTGAACTCGGAAACCGCAGCCAGTACCCCACCACTTACCACCAAGCGGGGGAAGGGAGGGAAGGAAAATGAAGAGCCAAATTAAGACGTAAAAGGAACGAGTAAAAATTATAACTATAAAAAATTATAAAAAAGTAGATAAATCAAATTAAAATTAATAAAAATAATAAATAAAAAGTAAAATAAAAAATAATAAATAAATAAATAAAAAATAATAAATAAATAAATAAAAAATAATAAATAAATAAATAAAAAATAATAAATAAATAAATAAATCATAAATAAATTATCGGTTGAGGTTGAGTCCGGGGGAAGAGCGAGCATCAAGTAAGCATATGTATGCCTCCTCTGAAGCTCTTAGGGTAACTTTATTGTTGGATTCGGGATCTGTTTCAGGATCTGAACCCTGAAACAGTCATTGAAACTGAGTCCATGCGAGTTCGCATGGATGGCTACAGGATAGTTACTGCGTTGACCGACTGAAGCCCTATGACCATTCATAGGAAGGCTCAACTTATTAGAAGTTAAGCCAACGTAAAAGGAGTCACACTGAGTGCAATCCAGTCGGTAAACACAGTTGCTCGAGGTACAGGAGGAATTGACCTGAACCGGGTAGGAACTATGGTGGAGAGGGGAATCGAAGGAAGGATTAGGATTAACAAAAAAGTCCGCTGGACCGTTTCTTTTAATTGTGGTATATATATATATTATATATATATATATATATATATATATATATATATATATATATATAGTTGGGTCTCCAACCGTCTCTGAACCAGTGCGCTTGGTTTCCCTCTCTTATCTCTCCTGAAGACGGTTCAAACCTAAAATTAGAGACTGTAAGTGTGTTCTTTTGATTTCTCTATGTTTCTTTGTCTATATTGAACTATATTTGTCCGTTTTGCATCGTATTTCCAACGAAAAAGAATATATATATATATATATATATATAGGCTCCTGAGCCCTGGAGCAGATCTACCTCCCAGGAAACAAATAAGTGCTTCTTCTATATATATATATATACTTTTTCGTTGGAAATACGATCCAAAACGGACAAATATAGTTCAATATAGGCAAAGAAACATAGAGAAATCAAATGAACACACCTACAGTCTCTAATTTTTCTAAGATGCTAAGATGCTCCAGAGTGAAGAAAATTGGTCAAAAGCTGCAAACTTTGTAGAGTCCGGTTCTCCGTCATAAGAAAAATGAAATTCACGATAATTCATAGATGAACGAATGGGGAGAAGAAGGTGAATCCTATTCAGGAGGACTGAGGCACCAACATGAAGTAATGTGAAAACGGTTTCCGTGTCCGGATATTGCCAGGATGTGGTTTTTTTTAGTGGGTCAGGACCCCCAATTCCACATACCCTAAGCAAGATTTCTTGCTAAGGGATCTGATGAACAGATTTTTCCACATCCTACGACGAAAAAAAAAAGAAAAAAAGTTAGTTGAAGTTAGAAGCAAAATATAATAAAGTTTTTAAAGTTAAATTTAATTGAGGTTAATCCATGCTAAAGGCGTTCTCGATTAATCATGATCTTTATTAGTCATGAACGAAAAGAATTCGATACCTTGTTCTGGACAATGTCATCTGAGACCAAACAGAGCTTCTATCTTGAAATATGATACTCCTCTCTTTAGCCTTTCTGTACCTGTAATGGATTCAGTTCATTATCATGGTCAATAATTGGACTGATAACACTGACGAAAAAAAACAAGAAATTGTCATGGTGCCATTTTAACTGTTTATACCTAATTTAAGGGCGCTGATAAGGGGCCAGGCTAGCTCAGTGGTTACGTGCTCACCTCTGAACTGATACGACCAGGGTTCAATCCTCACCTGGCCCTCGATTTCTTCACGCGGGAGGTGAATAAATCTGAGTATGTCGTCCCTCGGAGAAGGACGTTAAACCGTCGGTCCCGAGCCTGTACGATATCAAGTACTCGTTAAAGATCCCTACTATAAATAAATTTGAGTTAGGCAAAATTTAGTACTCCCACTGTAGAATTCAATCTTCATTGTGTGGAATCACAAAGGGCCAATGCTCGGCCTACGTGTGTTCCCTTGTGAGACTGCCACTGCAACCTAAGGGCGCTGATTCCAGAAATGCTGTTGTTTTTTCTCTATCAGGTCTAGTTTTTCTGCTATGGTATACCATTCTCTGTTTGGAAAGCGATAGCTACAATAATGAAAGGCAAATCGATGATACAATATTTTTATTCAACTTTATCAAACATATTCATTAATCACACCAAATATTTGCAATACTTATACAATTGAATCTCAACGTATATCCCCCATAAATATAGCAAAAACACATTTGGTTTGTTTAAGGCAGGAGTGTCAAAGTCGAAATGGACGGAGGGCCACTTCAAGTAGAAAGATGTTAGTCACACCAAAGACAAGTCAAATACGGAGGGTGGGGATAAGGAAAAATAAGATAAGTAATATACAAAAATAAATAAAAAACATTTTAAAATTAATAAAAAACGAATTATAAATGAAAAATAAATAACTAAATAAACTTTTTTAATAAAAAAAAAACTAAATAAATAACTAAAAAACGTAGCAACAAGCCGAGGGCCGGACTGATCAAATGTTTATTGATTTTTTTTAAAATGACCACATACGAGTATAGTGTAGTGAACGAAATTGAACCTACTGAAAACATAACAAATATATTGCAATATGATCGGATAAATGAAGCAATATTTTTTTATGGCTTTGTCAGTCATTTTTAGTTTTCAACAGCACAAAAGACAAATTTCCTTTATATATAACATAATAAATATGTTATAACATAACATGAACATTAAATGTTTGAAGCGGTATTATTCAAGGCAGCATCAGTATATTTTCTCATTTAGACATACAGGTTTTCCAGCTAGCTCCGTGAACATGTACTTTGACTCCCACCTTGTTTGAAACCACCGGTTCTCAATACCCGCCTTCCGTTTTGCGATTTTTGAACAGTATCTGAAAGTTAACTTTTCCTATTAAGCTAATGACTGCTGATAAATTATGAAATGAAGCCACACTCGCTGCGTCGCCTTTGCATTGTGTGAAATGTAGTATTGGTGCGTGTAAAACTTCTGCAGCCTGCGGGTCGGTTTTAATAATAAACTAATATCATCCTGCGGGCCATAGAAAACCCTCTCGCGGGCCCTCTGACATATGGGGTTTAAGGAATGTCGCATAGGAAAGGATGTATCCATGCTTAATTTCTACTCCAAAAATCTACAAAGCAGTTAAAATGTTTAAGGTTTGTGATATCATAATCATTTAATATTGACTACAATAAGAACCTACAATTGAAATTATGAGGCTAGAATGTATTTAGAAATACGTCCAATTTTTTTTAAACATATTTATTTAAATACGCAACTACGCATATGATGCGTAACAAGCATATGTAGTATGAGCAATCAATTCAAATTTAAGGCAAAAAATGGTATGAAATAGCAAATATCTCAATAACTTTACCTGATGAGAAAAAAATTAGTATGATTTTCGGAATCTGCACCCCTAAATTAATCTGAATCAGCTGAGAAACCATGGGCACCAAAAAATGTGTTGACCAGTGTCGTTATTGTTAGCAATCAATAATTGATTGATAATTATTGATTTTAATCACTAATTGATTGATTGTAATCAATAATTATCAAATCTCGAATTGGATACTTGCAAAAAACTGACGATGGAATACAGTAATAGAGTAGAAGGGATAGGGGAAGCAAGTGGATTGTTTTCGTCTCTGGAATGGTAGATCGTGGGTTCAATTCTCACTCTGGTTTCGATTTTTTTCACGCCTGAAGTGTAAAATCTGTGTATATTGTACTCGGAGAAAGGATGTCAAGCTGTCGTTCACAAGTATATAGGTATTCATTTAAATACCCCTTACACTAAATACACTTGAGTTAGGCAAAATGAAGGTTCCAGAGTAGCCCAGTGGCTTGCATACTCGTCTCTCGACTATTAGATCTGGGATTCTATAACCACTCTGTCTTTGCCTTTCTCTCTACCTCACTCTCTTTCTCTCTTTCTTCTCTCTGTGTCTGTCAAACTGTCTTCCTCAGAACGAAATAAATATTTAAAGTTAGTAACCTATAACGTATGCATCCATTGGCTAGAACAGACTAGGTCACGCCCATTACTTGTAATTCAACCAATCAGATGATTTATCAACATTAAACATTTTTATACCATAGAAAGATTGAATACTACCATAACTCGACCACATATATTCTTATAACATAACTGGACCACATTTTTCTTATACCATAGAAAGATTGAATAACTCGACCACATATATTCTTATACCATAGAAATATTGGATATTACCATAATTCGACCATATATGCTCTTATACCATAGAAAGATTGAATAATACCATAACTCGACCACATATATTCTTATACCATAGAAATATTGGATATTACCATAATTCGACCATATATGCTCTTATACCATAGAAAGATTGAATACTACCATAACTCGACCACATATATTCTTATAACATAACTGGACCACATTTTTCTTATACCATAGAAAGATTGAATAACTCGACCACATATATTCTTATACCATAGAAATATTGGATATTACCATAATTCGACCATATATGCTCTTATACCATAGAAAGATTGAATAACTCAACCACATATATTCTTATACCATAGAAAGATTGGATTCTGCCATAACTCAACCATACTCGTATATGCTCTTATACCATAGAAAGATTGAATAATACCATAACTCGACCACATATATTCTTATACCATAATAATATTAAATACTGTCATAACTCGACCATATATGTTCTTATACCATAGAAAGATTGAATATTACTATAACTCGATCATATATATTCTTATACCATAGAAAGATTGGATACTGCCATAACTCGACCACATATATTCTTAAACCATAGAAAGAGCCAAGTTAGTTCAGTGGTTGACATACTCATCTGTGAATTGGTAGGTCCAGGGTTCGATACCCATATGGCCTTCGATTTATTCATGTGGGAGGAGAATAAATCTGAGCACGTTGTACCTCTCGGAGAGGACGGTAAACCGACAGGTCCCGAGTTTATACGTCGTCAGGTACTCGTTAAAAATCCATTACTCTACATATACTTGAGTTAGGCAAAATTTAGAACTCACACTGTAGAATCATGATTGTGTGGTATCACAAAGGGCCAGTGTTCAGACTGTGTGTGTTCTCCTGTCAAACAGCCGCTCTAATCTAACCTAACCCAACCTTCGCTCTCATAAAGGAAGTATTTTTTTCAGGAAAAAATCCCCCCTCAAAAAATCCTTCAACCCCCCCCTCCCAAAAAAAGAAAAGTAATCTATTTTTTCACTAGAAGTAGTATATTAAACGAATACCAAAATACCAAAAAAAGACAAAAACTTCAGGAAACTCAAAATAATTTTTACAGGTCATACGATTAATTTAAATTATTTCTTATTGTATTTAAACTAAATAATATTTTTTTAATAAGAGCGTGTATATAGTGATAGTGGATAGGGATAGGGACAGGGGTGTGACGTCACCAGGGTGAATGACCAGCAAGTCAGAGAATTGAGTGCGCCAGAACTCTCGAAAATACCCTACTAATATTGATATTACTTACACCCCAGGGTTATTTTAAATTGTCATTCGAGGGTTTCTTGTTTTGTTAATCACTTTGCAAGCCCCAAAACAAACGTTTAGCTCAGGGGTGAAAATTACCCTTTCTCTGTCACTCTCTCTCTCTCTCTCTCTCTCTCTCTGTCTGTCCCTCCCCCCCCACTCTGTCTCTCTTTTTCTGGTTTCTTTCTCTCTCTGTCTGTCTCTCTCTCTCCCCCCACTCCCTCTTCCGCTCTCTCTCGCCCCCCCTCTCTCCTCCTCACCCTCTCTTTCTCTCTCTGTCTCTCTTTTTCTCACTCTCTCTCCCTCTCTGTCTCTCTCTCTCTCTATCTCTCTTTTTCTCACTCTCTCTCTCTCTCTCTCTCTCTCTGTCTGTCTGTCTCTCTCTCTCTCTCTCTCTCTCTCTCTCTCTCTCTCTTCTCTCTCTCTCTCTCTCTCTCTCTCTCTCTCTCTCTCTCTCTCTCTCTCTCTCTCTCTCTCTCCTCTCTCTCTCTCTCTCTCTCTGTCTGTCTCTCTCTCCCCCCTCTCTCTGTCTCTCTTTTTCTGTTTCTTTCTCTCTCTCTCAGACTGTCTCTCTCTCCCCCTCTCCATCTTCCGCTCTCTCTCGTCCCCCCCTCTCTCCACCTCTCTCTCTCTTTCTCTCTCTGTGTCTCTTTTCTCACTCTCTCTCTCTCCCACCCTCTCTCTTTCTCCCTCTCTGTCTCTCTCTCTCTCTCTCTCTCTCTCTTTGTGTCTCTGTCTTTCTGTCTGTCTGTCTCTCCCTCTCTCTCCCCTCTCTCTGTCTCTCTCTTCCCCCCCTCTCTCACTCTGTCTCCCTCCCTCTCTCCCTCTCTGTCTCTCTCCCTCTCTCTCTCCCCCCTCTCTCTCTCTGTCTCCCTCCCTCTCTCCCTCTCTCTCTCTCTCTCTCTGTCTCCCTCCCTCTCTCCCTCTCTCTCTCTCTGTCTCCCTCCCTCCCACCCTCTCACTCTCTCGTCTCTCTCTCTCTCTCTCTCTCTCTCTCTCTCTCTCTGTCAGACTGTCTCTCTGTCTGTCTCTTTCTCACTCTCTCTCTCTCCTCCCCCTCTCTCCCTGTCTCTCCTTCTCTCTCTCTCTCCTTCTCTCTCTGTCTCTCTCTCTGTCTCTCTCTCTCACTCTCACTCTCTCTCCCACCTCATGTGATGAAAGTTTTTCGTTTTAGCCTTCTACAGATTTTGTAAGAAATCTTCACCCATGGTGCTGATTCCAGAAGAGAATATTGTTTCTTCCTAATGATTATAGATTCAGCTCTATATTTTGGCTAGCTCAAGTGTATGTAGAATACGGATCTTTAACGATCACCTTACATCGTACAGAGCAAACCTATGACAAGGAAACCTGATTTATGATGACACGCACCTTCAAAGATAAAAAATGTCACAATTTATATATTTGTCTCTCATAACAGCCAAAAGTGCTTATTAATAATAATATAATTAATTAGTAAATAATAATTAATACTTTATTTCTGAAACCAGACCTGTATCTACAAGAACAATAACATTGCGTAACAAATATGCATATTAAAAACATTTAATTGTTTTAATCCTAATATTAATATAAAATTCTGAATTCTGGTTTCATAATTTTCGTTTTTGTATTTAAAATGACGTTAGAAAAATAATTTAACATTAAAATATATTGTAGGGTAAAATGCTAATGGAATAGTCTCCACATATAAATATTTAATCGTATAAACAACGCGTTTCGAACACGTAGTGTTCTTCTTCAGGAATTAACTAAGGTTTAATGAAGTACTGGTTTCACTGGTTTTAGAAGAAGAACACTACATGATCGAAACGCGTTGTTTATACGATTAAATTTTTATATGTGGAGACTATTTCACTAACTTTTTACCCTAGAATGAGTAAATACCATATAATAACTGATTGCAATACCTTAGAATTGAAATATATTGTTTTAATATTGACATTAATATGAAATTCTAAATTCTGAAAATATGCTAAATTCTAAATTATAAATGTTAAATTTTTGTTTGATATTTTTTTTTGTTTTTTATAATGCCATTATAAACAAATAATTAACTTATAAACATATAACAATCAGAACACTCTGGAATGGACTACCCTAGGAGAGGACGTTAAAACGTCGGTCCCGAGTCTGTACTATGTCAGGTACTCGTTAAAGATCGCTAATCTACATAAACTTATGTAGGCAAAATGTAGGACTATTATTATTTATTATTATTATTATTATTATTATTTGAGGGTGACTATAGCATTGCGTCTTAAAAAACGATTGTACTCCCCCCCCCCCCCTCTTTTGTACTAAAGTACCCCAGCAGTTAGCTTCAACGCCTCAAAGAAGCTCAGTACTTTTGCTGGTTCCAGCGGTAAAAGTTTTTCAATGGTTTTGTTGAGTGCCCCAAAGCAGTTACCTTTGTGCAGCAAAAGTTGCCTTATAGTCAGTCAGCAGGTGTAACGGTGTTTCTTCCTCTTTGCAGAATCTGCACAAACCGTCATTCATAATGCCCATTTCGGGAAAAAGCGATTTCCATTGTCCTTCATCGGGAGGGTCTTCTTCAGGTCCTTAGGTGGACGTGTGGGAGATTGGCTCCCACTAGTTAGCGCTTTTGGACCATCTGGGCTTCTGGAGAATGATCTCCGCATCCTTCTCCTTAGTCTCTTACAGGGGAAAATCCCTGAAGCTCTATTGGTGGTATTTTGTCCGCTCTGCATACCGGAGTAAGGCTATTTACTCAAGAGGGTCGCCTGGTACCCTTTAAGCTTCTTTCATAATACAGTAACCCCTGTATCATCTATCCTTTGGCACGGATCGCATAACACCTTAGATTGGGGCTGGGATAAAAGGAGGGCATTTGGGGATTAGGAAGGATGTGAAACGAAGGTGGTCAGGCCCAGCCCCTGATCACCTTCTCCTCCTCTTTCGTTTGTCCCTGCATATAGCAGGTTAACAGGGTAGCCTCGTGAAGGCCGAAAGTCGGAGTTGAGTGCTAAAGGCTATTAGAGGCGCTTAATCCATTACTACCCCATTTCTGACTTAATTTACCTTTATCATTCTGAGTATTTACAATAACAATACACAAATACCAGTATATTAAACAAAAACATAACAATAAATGCCCTAGTTGAAGCAAGGGTCAAGTTTCAGGTTATTAACAATAATTAAGGGATATTATTCGGCTTATCAAAACATGACGTCACGACACAATTGACTTAGATATTTCAAATGAGGTCATCAGAGTTATCGATACTGATTCTGTGATAACAGCCCACGCTGTACTGTTAAAGTATAACTATTATTATTAACTAATTATAAATGTAGTTATATTATTTACAATGATTATTATAATAGAGCCTAATTATAATATTAATAACATATAATGATTGTTATAATGTAACTACATTATAATACTAACTATATATAATGATTATTACAATACAAACTTATTATAATAATATTTACATATAATGATTATTAAATGTGATTACCTTATAATGCAAATTAAATATAAAGATTTTTATAATGCAATTATATTAAACCAATAATTACATTTAATGATTATTATAATGTAATTATATTTTTAATTCTAATTATATATAATGAGTATTATAATATAGTCTTATCATAATTGTAATTACATATAATGATTATTATAATGTGATTATATTATAATGCTAATTAAATATAAAAAATTTATAATGCAATTATATTAAACCAATAATTATAGATAATGATTTTATAATGTAATTATAGTATAATACTATTAATATATAATTATTATTAGAATATAATCATTTTAGAATACCAATGATCTAAATATATATATATTTATATACCGCCATTACGGTCGAAATATTGAAAAGTGAGTCTTTGTTGTGTTTCAGTTTATGTGTCACTGCTTATTTTAATTGTTATTTGTCCTGCCGGACCGTTTTTCGTATATATATAGATATATAAAAGTAGCAATTTGCTTCTCAACGCGAGTACTTCGCACTTCTTCCCGATGACGATGGATGTCGAAATATCGAAGTGAGTTCTGTAGTGATTTTCTGTGTTCTTTCCTATTTGTTAAATTTTATATATATGTACAAGACAACACAAAAAAATGAAAAATTTCTAAGATGTTTTTAGGCTAATAACTACATAGTTTTTTTTGATAAAATTTGAAATTTTTTAGAACATTTCCATACTTTTTTTGATATTTTTTTGATTTTATACGAGGCAAGTATAAGTTTTCTAGTTCAATCAGCTGAGTTCAAGGTCTGTTCCCACTGGTAAGGGTTTGGGGTTTCTAGCTCCCCGGTATACTAAGCAGGCATCCACCCGAGAAGTTACTGCTTCTCACACAGCGACCACAAAGTATATATATATATATATATATATATATATATATATAAGTTCAATATAGACAAAGAAACATAGAGAAATCAAAAGAACACACTTACAGTCTCTAATTTTCGGTTTGAACCGTCTTCAGGAGAGATAACAGAGGGAAACCAAGACTACTGGTTCAGAGACGGTTGGAGACCCTCTCTGTATATATATATTTATATATATATATATATATATATATATATATATATTATATATATATTATTATATATAGGTGTATAATAAAATCGGGATTCGGTCAATTTACCAGGATCCTGGAAAATTGACCGAATCCCGATTTTATTATACACCTATTCTATCCAACAGTTGATATATTATTGAATTTGATATATATATATATATATATAAAACCAAAATTAAAGTTTATCATGACTCGGTCAGTTCTTCAGGTTCAAATTTAAATTTCGAAACTTTTCTTCAATTCAGAGTTTAACTTAAAAGTTAAATCACAACTTTCTTTTTTTAAGTAAAAACCCTGAATTGAAGAAAAGATTTCAACATTTTGAAAAATATTCCACGAAGTTAAATCAAGTGTAATCAGACATAAAGTTTTTAAATGCATTTCACAAAAACACATGTAATAAGAATCAATGATGAAACCAAAAAACATCTTTCAAACCATATTGTTTCCCCAAAAACATCCCTCTGTGGATATTTGTCCTTTCCTGCACTTTCACTCTTTTAAAATACCACTTTTCTCAACCCCTCACCATGATGTTTTCTGCATCTAGTGTTTCACTTGGGTTTTTGACTGTGACAATCACCGCTTGTTACGGTTAAAAGATCTTAGTCTTTTTTCCCCTTTTCATTTTGTGGTTTGTGTGTTTATGTGCGTGTGTGTGTCAAAAAGTTATTAGATCCGTTGGCGCAGCGACAAGTTCTAGAAGGATTCAGAGTATAGACTCAGGGGTTCTCAACCTTTGTTTGCTTGTGGACCCCCTAAAAGCTACTTGTGGACCCCCTAAAAACTACTTGTGGACCCCCACTCCCCCGGATACTTAAAAAACATAATTCTACAAATTTATAAATAAATACAGTGGAACCTCTACATACGAGCTACTCTACTTACGAGAAACTCGAGATACGAGAGGTCTTTCGAGCAAAAATCTTGCTCTACATACGAGAGAAAATCCAAGTTACGAGAATTTCCAGATGGTTCCCTAGGAACCTACTAGTCGTACTAGGAACCTATGTAGCTACTAGTCGTGCTACACAGCTCTTTTTAATGACACTTGCCTTACACATTTCCGTAACATTTTGAAAGGGAGGCAGAGACAAACCTCCTTGGATAAGTTTTTCTTCAAAAGACCTATAGAAAGTGAAAGTGTTGCGATTCCAGCTAAAAGAGTAAAAGAAAGCGAAGAAAAGTAAAAACTGATACAGTAATGTTAAAAAGCAGAAAAAAGTGCATAAATAAATTAGTGCCGTAAAAAAATTTAGTTTTTCATAAAGTTAACTTTAATTTTAAGTGGAAGTGCTCATAATAAATGCTCATAATAAACTCGCATTTTATTTCGTTAATATCATCTTATTTATCTTATTACTGTATTTTTATGTTCAGTCACTATTTGAATGTGTTTCTAGTAATCAGGAAGATGTGTTCATAGTTATTTAGGGTTAACTTGAATGATTTTGGGAGGCCGGGAACAAATTAATTGGTTTTCAGTTATTTCTTATGGGAAAAATTCGCTCTAGATACGAGCACGATCCGGGAACGAATTAATCTCGTATGTAGAGGTTCCACTGTATTTGTTTTTAGGTAAATGAATATCGTTAATTATGAAATAATTTCATTACATCTACAACGCGTGCCGAAATACAAAAATGTTTTTAAAACAATAACAAAATATTTCTTCATTAACATTTTATAAAGAACCCTGAAATAAATTGTAACCGAATAAATTTTGAATGTACCATAAAGAGAAGTGCAATAGAACATTTTAAAACATTGGAACATTTTAACAAACTGACGAGGATATTAGGCCTTCTATTTTAATTATGTGTGAATATTGTACGGCCAAAGCTTACTACGCTTTGATTTATTTTTGGTTTGCTGATAAATTTATATAAACTTAACATGGAGCCCTAACCACGTGTCATGGACCTTCAGAATACTACTTTCCTCATGGACCCCCAGTAATACTCTGTGGACCCCTGGGGGTCCATGTGGACCACGTTGAGAACCACTGATTTAAACTTAACATGGAGCCCTTACCACGTGTCATGGACCTTCAGAATACTACTTTCCTCATGGACCCCCAGTAATCTTCTGTGGACCCCTGGGGGTCCATGTTGACCACGTTGAGAACCACTGATTTAAACTTAACATAGAGCCCTAACCACGTGTCATGGACCTTCAGAATACTACTTTTCTCATGGACCCCTAGTAATCCTCTGTGGACCCCTGGGGGTCCATGTGGACCACGTTGAGAACCACTGATTTAAACTTAACATAGAGCTCTAACCACGTGTCATGGACCTTCAGAATACTACTTTCCTCATGGACCCCCAGTAATCCTCTGTGGACCCCAGGGGGTCCATGTGGACCACGTTGAGAACCACTGATTTAAACTTAACATAGAGCCCTAACCACGTGTCATGGACCTTCAGAATACTACTTTCCTCATGGACCCCCAGTAATCCTCTGTGGATCCCTGGGGGTCCATGTGGACCACGTTGAGAACCACTGATTTAAACTTAACATAGAGCCCTAACCACGTGTCATGGACCTTCAGAATACTACTTTCCTCATGGACCCCCAGTAATCCTCTGTGGACCCCAGGGGGTCCATGTGGACCACGTTGAGAACCACTGATTTAAACTTAACATAGAGCCCTAACCACGTGTCATGGACCTTCAGAATACTACTTTCCTCATGGACCCCCAGTAATCCTCTGTGGACCCCTGGGGGTCCATGTGGACCACGTTGAGAACCACTGATTTATCTTAACATAGAGCCCTAACCACGTGTCATGGACCTTCAGAATACTACTTTCCTCATGGACCCCCAGTAATCCTCTGTGGACCCTGGGGGTCCATGTGGACCACGTTGAGAACCACTGATTTAAACTTAACATAGAGCCCTAACCACGTGTCATGGACCTTCAGAATACTACTTTCCTCATGGACCCCCAGTAATCCTCTGTGGACCCCTGGGGGTCTATGTGGACCACGTTGAGAACCACTGATTTAAACTTAACATAGAGCCCTAACCACGTGTCATGGACCTTCAGAATACTACTTTCCTCATGGACCCCCAGTAATCCTCTGTGGACCCCTGGGGGTCCATGTGGACCACGTTGAGAACCACTGATTTAAACTTAACATAGAGCCCTAACCACGTGTCATGGACCTTCAGAATACTACTTTTCTCATGGACCCCCCAGTAATCCTCTGTGGACCCCTGGGGGTCCATGTGGACCACGTTGAGAACCACTGGTTTAAACTTAACATAGAGCTCTAACCACGTGTCATGGACCTTCAGAATACTACTTTTCTCATGGACCCCCAGTAATCCTCTGTGGACCCCTGGGAGTCCATATGGACCACGTTGAGAACCAGTGATTTAAACTTAACATAGAGCCCTAACCACGTGTCATGGACCTTCAGAATACTACTTTCCTCATGGACCCCCAGTAATCCTCTGTGGACCCCTGGGGGTCCATGTGGACCACGTTGAGAACCACTGGTTTAAACTTAACATAGAGCCCTAACCACGTGTCATGGACCTTCAGAATACTACTTTCCTCATGGACCCCCCAGTAATCCTCTGTGGACCCCTGGGAGTCCATATGGACCACGTTGAGAACCAGTGATTTAAACTTAACATAGAGCCCTAACCACGTGTCATGGACCTTCAGAATACTACTTTCCTCATGGACCCCCAGTAATCCTCTGTGGACCCCTGGGGGTCCATGTGGACCACGTTGAGAACCACTGGTTTAAACTTAACATAGAGCTCTAACCACGCGTCATGGACCTTCAGAATACTACTTTCCTCATGGTCCCCCAGTGATGATCTGTGGACCCCTGGGGGTCCATGTGGACCACGTTGAGAACCACTGATTTAAACTTAACATAGAGCCCTAACCACGTGTCATGGACCTTCAGAATACTACTTTCCTCATGGACCCCCAGTAATCCTCTGTGGACCCCAGGGGGTCCATGTGGACCACGTTGAGAACCACTGATTTAAACTTAACATAGAGCCCTAACCACGTGTCATGGACCTTCAGAATACTACTTTCCTCATGGACCCCCAGTGATGATCTGTGGACCCCTGGGGGTCCATGTGGACCACGTTGAGAACCACTGATTTAAACTTAACATAGAGCCCTAACCACGTGTCATGGACCTTCAGAATACTACTTTCCTCATGGACCCCCAGTGATGATCTGTGGACCTCTGGGGGTCCATGTGGAGCACGTTGAGAACCACTGATTTAAACTTAACATAGAGCTCTTACCACGTGTCATGGACCTTCAGAATACTACTTTCCTCATGGACCCCCAGTGATGATCTGTGGACCCCTGGGGGTCCATGTGGACCACGTTGAGCACCACTGATTTAAACTTAACATAGAGCTCTAACCACGTGTCATGGACCTTCAGAATACTACTTTCCTCATGGACCCCCCAGTAATCCTCTGTGGACCCCTGGGGGTCCATGTGGACCACGTTGAGAACCACTGATTTAAACTTAACATAGAGCTCTAACCACGTGTCATGGACCTTCAGAATACTACTTTCCTCATGGACCCCCAGTGGAAATCTGTGGACCCCTGGGTGTCCATGTGGACCACGTTGAGAATCACTGATTTAAACTTAACATAGAGCCCTAACCACGTTTCATGGACCTTCAGAATACTACTTTCCTCATGGACCCCCAGTGATGATCTGTGGGCCCCTGGGGGTCCATGTGGACCACGTTGAGAACCACTGATTTAAACTTAACATAGAGCCCTAACCACGTGTCATGGACCTTCAGAATACTACTTTCCTCATGGACCCCCAGTAAACCTCTGTGGACCCCTGGGGGTTCATGTGGACCACGTTGAGAACCACAGGTATAGACCTAGTAAAAGTTCTTATATTTTGTAATATAAATGATTGTCCATACTTGAGAATGGTGTCGAAGAGCCTGTGGTGGTCTGTTCCGTCTTCAGACGCTGCAGTCTCGGCTATGTCGACTTGAGACCCCACTGGTATATCACCCACAGTCTTCCTTCGTTCTTGCAGTGAAGTTGCCATTTCGTGATTCAACACTGATTTATACAAGTCATCACTTTTATCTATCTGTTTCGATTTAGTCACTATATGTTCTTGCGTTTCTTCCGAACTCATTATTTCCCGATAAAAAAAAAAAAAAAGCTAAAACTAAAAGAATAAAAATAAATAAACAAAAAACAAAGGTTAGTATATTGTTTCAAGTAGAAACTAATACTGAAGGCATTTTTACTTCTCTGTCCTTAAACAATGTATTCCTAACACGCACTTATGATATTAATTCAAGCAAGTCACGTCGACTGGGATTTACCGCCTTTCAGAATAGCATTATCATCGACCAACCGGTCAACGCCTTCTCACTTCTCCCACCACTAGCACTCAACTTTAAACCAGCCAATCAAATCGATCCAATAACATTCGAGGTTTATTTTTTCAATTTTATTTTTAAAAATAAAAGAAACAAATTACATTTCATTATTAAAAATAATATAGTCAATCATTTAAAACAAGGCTGCCAACTTAGATTATTTCTGACCTATTTAGATTATAAGAATAGCCATCTAGATTATAGATTATTTTAGACCTCTCTATAGATATTTTAGATATATATTATCTGTCTAAATCTATATTATAAGAATAGCCATCTAGATTATAAATTACGTATTTCAGACCACTCTATTGATATTTTAGATATATATTATATGTCTAAATTTAGATTATTTCTGATCTATTTACGTTATAAAAACAGCCATCTAGATTATAGATTATTTTATACCTCTCTTCAGATTTTAGTGCTATATTATCTGTCTAAATTTAGATTATTTCTGAACTATTTACGTTATAAAAACACACATCTAGATTATAGATTATTTTAGACCTCTCTACAGATTTTAGATCTATATTATCTGTCTAAATTTAGATTATTTCTGACCTATTTACGTTATAAAAACAGCCATCTAGATTATAGATTATTTTAGACCTCTCTTCAGATTTTAGTGCTATATTATCTGTCTAAATTTAGATTATTTCTGACCTATTTACGTTATAAAAACAGCCATCTAGATTATAGATTATTTTATACCTCTCTACAGATGTTAGATCTATATTATATGTCCAAATTCAGATTATTTCTGACCTATTTAGGTTATAAAAACAGCCATCTAGATTATTGATTATTTTAGACCTTTCTACAGATGTTAGATCTATATTATCTGTCTAAATTTAGATTATATCTGACCTATTTAGGTTATAAAAATGGCCATCTAGATTATAGATTATTTTATACCTCTCCACCGATTTTTGATCTATATTATCTGTCTAAATTTAGATTATTTCTGACCTATTTACGTTATAAAAACAGCCATCTAGATTATAGATTATTTTAAGACTTCCCTACAGATTGTAGTTCTCTATTATCTGTCTAAATTTAGATTATTTTTGACCTATTTAGGTTATAAAAACAGCCATCTAGATTATAGATTATTTTATACCTCTCTACAGATTTTAGATCTATATTATCTGTTTAAACTTAGATTATTTCTGATCTATTTAGGTTATAAAAACAGCCATCCAGATTATAGATTATTTTAAGACTTCTCTTTAGATATTTCTGGATTATAATGTAAAATATAATCATTATATTGAATTTAATACAATCTTATATCATAATCAATGCCGTTCTGTTTTAATTTCCTTCTAATTAGTACAGTTCTGGTCTGGTTCTACTCCTGGGTATTGTGCTCCAGACTGCAGTGTATACGACAACGGTCATAAGCTCTCAGACTTAATGTTTTACTCTCACAACAGTACCCTGTTATGAAGGAGTTTATTTCTAACAACACGTATCACACTAGGTGTAACTTACATACAACTACATAGACCATATGAAATAACTAAATTATTTACATACTATATTCTAGTTATTTCTGTCTGACTATAGATAATAACTAAAGTTATTAGTTATTTAATAACTATAACTTTATTAAATAACTTTAATAAAATAGGTTAAATAACCTGTATTCAAGGAACATCATCAGTTGAAATGACACATATCAAGAACATCATCAGCAGTTTCAAGTAATGAAATGAAACGTTGATTTAGGAACATCATCAGTATCTTCAAGTGATTCAGCTTCGAGCAATGAATCAACGATGATGAAGGAACATCATCAGCAACTTCAAACAATGACGTGATACTGGTCTAGGAGCATCATCAGCAGCTTCAAGCAATGAAGTGACACTGGTCTAGGAACATCATCAGCAGCTTCAAGCAATGAAGTGACACTGGTCTAGGAACATCATCAGCAGCTTCAAGCAATGAAGTGACACTGGTCTAGGAACATCATCAGCAGCTTCAAGTAATGAAGTGACACTGGTCTAGTAACATCATCAGCAGCTTCAAGTAATGAAGTGACACTGGTCTAGGAGCTTCATCAGCAGCTTCAAGCAATGAAGTGACACTGGTCTAGGAACATCATCAGCAGCTTCAAGCAATGAAGTGACACTGGCCTAGGAACATCATCAGCAGCTTCAAGCAATGAAGTGACACTGGTCTAGGAACATCATCAGCAACTTCAAGCAATGAAGTGACACTGGCCTAGGAGCATCATCAGCAGCTTCAAGTAATGACGTGACACTGGTCTAGGAACATCATCAGCAACTTCAAGCAATGATGTGACACTGGTCTAGGAGCATCATCAGCAGTTTCAAGCAATGCAGTGACACTGGTCTAGGAACATCATCAGTAGCTTCAAGTAATGAAGTGACACTGGTCTAGGAACATCATCAGCAGCTTCAAGTAATGAAGTGACACTGGTCTAGGAGCATCATCAGCAGCTTCAAGTAATGAAGTGACACTGGTCTAGGAACATCATCAGCAGCTTCAAGCAATGAAGTGACACTGGTCTAGGAACATCATCAGCAGCTTCAAGTAATGAAGTGACACTGGTCTAGGAACATCATCAGCAGCTTCAAGTAATGAAGTGACACTGGTCTAGGAGCATCATCAGCAGCTTCAAGCAATGAAGTGACACTGGTCTAGGAACATCATCAGCAGCTTCAAGCAATGAAGTGACACTGGTCTAGGAACATCATCAGCAGCTTCAAGTAATGAAGTGACACTGGTCTAGGAACATCATCAGCAGCTTCAAGCAATGAAGTGACACTGGTCTAAGAACATCATCATCAGCTTCAAGCAATGACGTGACACTGGTCTAGGAACATCATCAGCAGCTTCAAGCAATGAAGTGACACTTGTTTAGGAGCATCATCAGCAGTTTCAAGCAATGCAGTGACACTGGTCTAGGAACATCATCAGCAGCTTCAAGCAATAGAGTGACACTGGTCTAGGAACATCATCAGCAGCTTCAAGCAATGACGTGACACTGGTCTAGGAACATCATCAGCAGCTTCAAGCAATGAAGTGACACCTGTCTAGGAGCATCATCAGCAGCTTCAAGCAATGAAGTGACACTGGTCTAGGAACATCATCAGCAGCTTCAAGTAATGAAGTGGCATTGGTCTAGGAACATCATCAGCAGCTTCAAGCAATGATGTGACACTGGTCTAGGAGCATCATCAGCAGTTTCAAGCAATGCAGTGACACTGGTCTAGGAACATCATCAGCAGCTTCAAGCAATAGAGTGACACTGGTCTAGGAACATCATCAGCAGCTTCAAGTAATGCTGTGATGACGATCAAGGAACATCATCAGCACCTTCAAATAATGAAGTGACGACGATCAAGGGACATCATAAGCACCTTGAAGTAATGAAGTGACACATCATCAGCAGCTTCAAAAAATGAAGTCACTATGATCAAGGAATATCATCAGCACCTTGAAGTAATGAAGTGACACATATCAAAACATAATCATCAGATTAAAGAAATGATGTTACATGTATCAAGAACATCATCAGCAGCTTCAAGTAATGATGTGACACATATCAAGAACATCATCATCAGATTAAAGAAATGATGTGACGCTGATCTAGAAAGATCTTCAAGTAATGAAGTGACACATATCAAGAACATTATCAGCAGTTTGAAGTAATGAAATGAAACGTTGATTTAGGAACATCATCAGTATCTTCAAGCAATCAAGTGATGCTGATCATGGAACATAATCAACAGCTTCAAGCGATAGAGCGACGCTGTTGAAGGCACATCATCAGCAAATTCAAGCAATGAAGACGAAATAAGTATTTACAACAACTTTTCCATTTGTAAGGCAAATTTATCTAATAAGTCGAATATTATTTCATTTAAAAATAGATTATTATTCAGATTATTAAAGAATTAATTTTAAATTATTTTTGATTTTGGTTCGATAAGTTTGATTATTCTGCAAAAAAAAAGTTGGCAGCCCTGATTTATAAACCTAATTGGCCAATAATTCATATCAATTACCTTACTCGAATTACCAATACAAATGATATAAATAATAACTCTATATAAACGTAATTACGCATTCCAGCTTCTATTTATTTGCTCTGTTTTAAAATAAGTTTGCAATTTAAAAGTTATTTTTTTTAGTAAAAGTTTCCAGTTTTGTAAAAAAATATTAATAAGCGTTAAAATAAAAAAACGAACTAAAATATTCTTTTACTGAAGATTATTTTTCATTTTTTTTTTGTTTTATTCATTGCGAGATATAACCGGTTTGAACTTTTTATTTAAAAAGAAAAAAATTTTTCCATACGTATAATTGGATAATTGATTATTGAGAGTGACAGTTTACGAATCATGCTATTTTAAAAATTTCAACAGTTTTATTTCATTACAAGCCGAGAGGTTAGTTGTTTTTGAGTTTAATCTTCACTTTATGTACAAACAGTTGAGTAAAATACAGTTTTGTTTTACGACGAAGTTTCGTTTTACGACGAATATCTGTCTTTGTCTTTGAAGCCTATCATCGTCTCTTTATGAGGTTTAGTTTTAATAACTAATACAAGCATTATTATTAATTATTAATAATTAATAATAATTTAAACAAATTACTATTAATATGAGTCCAGCCATTATGAATGGTATACATAAAGAGTGTTTCGTTTTACGACGGATTTGATAAAAACTCCGACCTCAAGTGAGTACCACCACAAAAGTTAACTAATTAATACTATAATAATGAGAATTAATTATAATTATAATTAAAATTATTGATTTTTCAGATGAATGGATACAGTTAAAGAAATGGGGATTCATTTAACGACGAAATCATTCCGTCTTTAGAAAGGAAACCGTCGTAAAGCGAGGATTTTTTTGCATTATTATCAAATCATGGTCCATGCGATGAATGATTACTGATGAAGCAGTGTTGTAATAAATTCTGGGTGTTTCATTTAACGACGAACACATTTAAATACGCCGATATCGAAACTTATTATCGTCGTTATTCGAGGATTATTTTTACTGATTAATTAATACTGCATAAATGAAAATGAATTCCTGTTAACGATTAAAAGACGTTGTCAAAGGGATCGTTTAACGACGTAATCATTTAATGACAGGTCTTCATCAAGTGATACCACAGTTAAGCCATCATTAGTTGCATTATTTTAATTGGCAGAGTCATTCAAATCAAGGACTTCCAGGGATGAATGGAAGCTGTTCTAGAACATAAGCCGGGTGTTTCGTTTTACGACGGACTCGTTGAAATACTCAGATTTCGATCCCAGGAATGAATGGGGGCTGTTCTAGAATATAAGCCGGGTGTTTCGTTTTACGACGGACTCGTTGAAATACTCAGATTTTGGTCCAAGGGATGAATGGAAGCCGTTCTATAACATAAGCCGGGTGTTTCGTTTAACGACGGAATCATTGAATACTCAGATTACGGTCCAGGGGTGTTTCGTTTTACGACGGATTCGTTGAAATACTCAGATTTCGATCCCAGGAATGAATGGAAGCCGTTCTAGAACATAAGCCGGGTGTTTCGTTTTACGACGGACTCGTTGAAATACTCAGATTTCGGTCCAAGGGTGTTTCGTTTTACGACGGACTCGTTGAAATACTCAGATTTCGGTCCCAGGGATGAATGGAAGCTGTTCTAGAACATAAGCCGGGTGTTTCGTTTTACGACAGATTCGTTGAAATACTCAGATTTCGGTCCCAGGGATGAATGGAAGCCGTTCTAGAACATAAGCCGCGTGTTTTGTTTTACTACGGACTCATAGAAATACTCAGGTTTCGGTCCCAGGGGTGTTTCGTTTTACGACGGACTCGTTGAAATACTCAGATTTCGGTCCCAGGGGTGAATGGAA
Source organism: Hermatobates lingyangjiaoensis (assembly GCA_026182355.1). NCBI lineage: Eukaryota > Metazoa > Arthropoda > Insecta > Hemiptera > Hermatobatidae > Hermatobates > Hermatobates lingyangjiaoensis. Next base: position 115,238 of record JAPFBL010000692.1, read on the forward strand.
GCCGTTCTAGAACATAAGCCGGGGTGTTTCGTTTTACGACGGACTCATAGAAATACTCAGATTTCGGCCAGGGGTGTTTCGTTTTACGACGGAATCATTGAAATACTCCGATTTCGGTCCCAGGGATGAATGGAAGCCGTTCTAGAACATAAGGCGGGTGCTTCGTTTTACGATGGACTCATTGAAATACTCAGATTTCGGACCTAGGGATGAATGGAAGCTGTTCTAGAACATAACCGGATGTTTCGTTTTACGACGGACTCATTGAAATACTCAGATTTCGATCCCAGGGATGAATGGAAGCCGTTCTAGAACATAAGCCGAGTATTTCGTTTTACGACGAACTCATTGAAATACTCAGATTTCGGTCCCAGGGGTGTTTCGTTTTACGACGGACTCATTGAAAACTCAGATTTCGTAACTTCGTAACTTTCGCTATACGAGGACAAGTCTCAATAATTAACCTATATTGTAATTAAAATACATTATTATTAGCATGGATGCCATGCAGGGATGAATACATGGGGATTCATTTAACGACGAAACTATTTTATGGCAAATCTTTAGAAATATCGTTGAGCGAGGATTATTTGTGTTAACTATAATTTAAAGGCACTAGCGTTGAATGGAATCCGTAGATATTCTAGAATAAATACCAGGGGAGTTCGCTTAACTACGAACCTTTAAAATACATCATCTTCAGCTCTTATCTGCGTCGCTATTCGACGATTAGGTTTAAAAATTACTTGGCATATAAATAATTATAATAATGAATGGATATTTCTAAGGGGATTCAATTACCGACGATCAATTACCGGACGATCAATTACCGACGATATAATTAATCAACATCATCTTCAAAAAGTGCTTCCGTCATTAAGCCACGATTAATTATATTAATTTGATCAGAATAATCATTAAAATTAATGAGTTTAGTGATTAATATGGAAAAATAGAAACTATTTCCTTATACAACGATTTGATAAAAACTCCGTCGTTAAATAAGTCCCAGCTCTATTACCTCATTAATATTATAATAATTCAATAACAATAATAATATAATAATTAAAACAAATGACTATTAAGATGAATCTAGCGATGAATGGTATTAATAGGTATGGTTTCGTTTTACGACGATTTGGTCGTTAAATGAGTGGAGTACCACCATCTCTATTAGCTAATTAATATTGTAGTAATTAAAACAAACGACTATCAAGATGAGTGCAGCGATAAATGGCTTTAAGTAAGAAATGTTTCGTTTAACGACGAATCTGATGAAAATCCGTCGTAAAACGAGTACTAGTTATTCTAACTAATTGTTATTATAAAAAATTAAAACAAATGACTATCAAGATGAGTGCAGCGATAAATGGCTTAAGTAAGAAATGTTTCGTTTTACGACGAATCTGATGAAAATCCGTCGTAAAACGAGTACCAGTTATTCTAACTAATTGTTATTATAAAAAATTAAAACAAATGACTATTAAAATAAGTTTGGTGATCAATTGCATAATTACGGATTGTTTCGTTTTACGACGGATTTGGTCGTTAAATAAGTCCCAGCTCTATTACCTCATTAATATTATAATAATTCAAACAAATGATTATTAAAATGAATCTGGTAATGAATTGCATAAATAGGAACAGTTTCGTTTTACGACGAATTTAATAAAAACTCCGTCGTTAAATGAGTGCCGACTAATTTTAATATGATAGCAATTAAAATTACTATTATAGTAATTAAAATGAGTGTTGTGAAGAATGGCTTAAGAAATGTTTCGTTTTACGACGGCTTTGATGAAAACCGTCGTAAAACGAGTACTAGCTATTTTATCTAATTAATATTATAATAATTAAAACAAATGACTATTAAGATGAGTGCAGTGATGAATTGGCTTAGGTAAGAAATGATTCGTTTTACGACGCATTTGATAAAAAACCGTCGTAAAACGAGTACTAGCTATTTTAGGTAATTGTTATTATAATAATTAAAAATGATGACTATTAATAAGAATCTAGTTATGAATGGCATAAATAAAGAGTGTTTCGTTTTACGACGGATATAATAAAAACTCCGTCGTTAAATGAGTACCAGCTATTTTAGTTAATTAATATTATAGTAATTAAAACGGATGACTATTAAGATGAGTGCAGTGATCAATGCTTAGTTACCTAAACCAGAATGGCTTAGGTAAGAAATGTTTCGTTTTACGACTGATTCGATAAAAATTCGTCGTAAAACGAGTACCAATTATTTTAGGTAATGTTATTATAATAATGAAAAGAAATGACTTTTAAAATGAATCTAGTTATGAATGTCATAAGGAGTTTTTCGTTTTACGACGGATTTAAATAAAAAAACTTCGTCGTTAAACGAGTACCAGCTATTTTAGCTAAATAACAATATAGTAATTAAAAGATTATTCACTATTATGGTGAAGTGGAGGTTGTGATATAAAACATACACTGATCGTATACGGCACTGCGGTGGTGCTTTAGTATAAGCAGTGATCGCGTGTCGTCCAACACAGAACTGAGCGTTTGGCCTATTATTTCAAAAGGGGGTTTACGAGGATGGTTTGAGTGGGAGGGAAGGCTTTATCTCGTCATATGATGCAAATCTAATTAGATGGTTGATAACAGAGCGCCCCCCCCCCCCACTCCCGCCAATAGCTGTAAGGGGGGGGGGGGGGGGGGGCGTGGAAGTAGAAGGATGATGATAACCAGTTATTGAGGGGCCTCTAATTATATGTATATATGTTGTTTTGTTTAGTAGGTTTGGTTGTAGTTTGTTGGCAGGGGTTGTACAGGAAGAATCACACGCTAATACACTTCTGACTCAACACACATTCCCTCCTTTTCCTATATATATATATATGTTATCGAACAATTTCAAATTGTAGTTGTTTGATTAGCATCTTCCATCTCTCTCTCTATCTCTCCTCTTCTAATGCTTCACATTCCACAAATAATAACGACCTCCAAAAACACCTTCTCATCCAATCTCCTCACTCACTCGCACTGATTGACACTTAAAAATGATAGTCAAACAGGTTTTGTCAGCCATTGGACACGCACACGCGCACACACTCAACTATTCACTGTTTGAATTAGTACACTGTCACCGTGTTCATTCAAAACTACAGGTTTGTTGTTAAAAATCCACAGACTATTTTTTCTTTGTAAAATAATTTGTTATGTAATACATAAGTTTTTCTGTTTCAAAATTTATATTTCTGCCTAGGAAAAAGGTTTTAAATAAAAACTGAAACGTTGGCAATGAGAGTTTAATTTGAACCTGAAAAACTGACCGAGTCCCGATAAACTTTGGTTTTTTTATTTATATATCAATGATCAAACAACAATATGAAATTATTGTGGTTTGATCATTGATTGTTATTTGACGTGTTTATGTAAAATCTTTATATATATATATATATATATATATATATATATATATATTTAAAAATTGTATACCAATTTCATGCTTGGTTACCTTTTTTCACAGTTTTTCTCAAGTCCCTGCAGGCTCTTCTCAAAATCAACTGGCCCAAACTTTTCTTTTCATAACTACTCATTCTAACACTATTTATATCTAACACTATTTATATCTAACACTATTTAAGAACTAACTAAATAGTGTTAGAATGTGTAGTTATGAAAAGAAAAGTTTGGGCCAGTTGATTTTTTTATTCTCCGAGGAACTGAGAAGAGCTTGTAGGACATTAGAAAAAATCTCTTAAATGGTAACCAAGCTTGAAATTGGCATAAAATTTTTAGAAACATGTTTGCAAGAAGGATTGCTACAAACCTTCACTACTATATATATATATATAAAGATTTCACATAAACACGTGAAACAGCAATCAATGATCAAACCACAATAAGAAATGGGAAAACAAGACTAAGATCTTTCAACCGTAACAAGCGGTCTTCGTCAGAGTCAAAAACCCAACTCAGTCAGTCAGTCAGTTGGGTTTTTGACTCTGACGAAGACCGCTTGTTACGGTTGAAAGATCTTAGTCTTGTTTTCCATTTCTTATTGTGGTTTGATCATTGATATATATATATATATATATATATATATATATATATATATATATAATATATATATATATATATATGAATAATAATCAAAATAACACTTGATATAATAAATGGATTAATTTACCACAATGAAACAAATTTGGAAACAATGCTCTAAGGCCTTTCGTCGACACATCGTCAGAGAGCAAGTGAACTAAAAAATAATAAATACTTGTTAACCTGGTTGATTGGAGTTTCTAGAATTGTTGGTAACCCTGAATGTGTTTAATGATAAAGAAGTCTTCATCTATTTAATTTTTCTGCTAATCAAAACTTCATCCAATTTATAGAGTCCTAGGCTATTGTTCATTAATTTCTCCTAAAAGTTCTTTATGAGCGCACTTTCCACGATATTTCTTCTTCTTTCTGAAGACACGTATATTAATTCATTTGCTTCATTCCAATTAATCACATGATTACTGTCTCTTATGTGAATGAACAAGGCACTCTTTTCGTCTTCTCTTCTGATGGAGTATTTGTGCTGTTTTATCCTTGTAAGAAGACCTTTGCTCGTCTGTCCAATGTAAGACATTTCACAGTCAGTACATGGTATCCTGTATACACAACCGTCCTTTCTTTTTGGCTTATTATTGACAAGTCTGTTAAACAAGTTACCATCATTACTGAACACAACAGAAACGTCCAATCTTTTCATAAATGAAGGCATTTCTTTCAAACAAGGACTGTATGTAATGACTAACAAATTCCTTCTTGTGAACTGTTCTTCATTATTTAATATCATGGATTGTTTCACCTTTTTTATGATATTGTCGATTAACCTTTTTAAAAACATTAAAGAACCTGCAATTTTGTAATAATTTTTGATTTCTTCATCTAAAAATTCCTCACTGCAAAATTTTGAAAACTCTTAAGAACATGCTACTAAAAACTGATTCTAGAAACTTTAATCAACCCAATTGCAAAGTTAAGGACAGAAAGAGATGAAGAGAAAGAAGAGTGATATAAAGACACAGTATAATGAGTGAGTGAGAGAGTGAGGGATAGAAGAAGTAGAAAGACAGAGACTGATGAACTGACCCAGAGGGAGTGACGAAGAGAGATATAATGAGAGGGATGGAGGCACTTAGGTCAAAACTTGCGATCTAATATTATCTATCCCTTTTGCTCTGAACTTCTCTAAAATACGAGAATACCATTCATATAGAGTTTTGACAGGTATTTCAAACGACTTCTCATATACTATAAAGCATACCGATGTATACAATGTATACATTATGATATACATACATAGGTTAGGTTAGGTTTCAGTGATGGTCTCCACAAAGGAACACACGTAGGCCAAGCATTGGCCCTTTGTGAAACCACACAATGAAGATTGATTCTACAGTGGGAGTCCTAAATTTTACCCAAATTAAATGTATTTAGAATAGGGATCTTTAACGAGAACCTGACATCGTACAGGAATGGCACAGACGGTTTAACGTCCTTCTCCGAGGGACAATGTACTCAGATTTATTCACCTCCCACATGAATAAATTGAGGGCCAGGTGAGGATCGTATTTCCAATGAAAAAGTGTATAATATATATTAGTATATTTTGGGAGCTGACTCCCATGCTTGGTTACCTTTTTTCACAGTTTTTCTCAAGTCCCTGCAGGCTCTTCTCAAAATCAACTGGCCCAAACTTTTCTTTTCATAACTACTCATTCTAACACTATTTATATCTAACACTATTTAAGAACTAACTAAATAGTGTTAGAATGTGTAGTTATGAAAAGAAAAGTTTGGGCCAGTTGATTTTTTTATTCTCCGAGGAACTGAGAAGAGCTTGTAGGACATTAGAAAAAATCTCTTAAATGGTAACCAAGCTTGAAATTGGCATAAAATTTTTAGAAACATGTTTGCAAGAAGGATTGCTACAAACCTTCACTACTATATATATATATATAAAAGATTTCACATAAACACGTGAAACAGCAATCAATGATCAAACCACAATAAGAAATGGGAAAACAAGACTAAGATCTTTCAACCGTAACAAGCGGTCTTCGTCAGAGTTAGGTTTTTGACTCTGACGAAGACCGCTTGTTATGGTTGAAAGATCTTAGTCTTGTTTTCCCATTTCTTATTGTGGTTTGATCATATATATATATATATATATATATTTTATATATTATATATATATATATATATATATATATATGTAATAATAATAATAATAATAATGCTTACCTCCTGATGAGCGACATGACGTTGTATACGAGTTTCATTTGCTTTCACTAACACTTTTTCAACACTTTTGTTAAGGTTGATTTTTTTTTTTAGTTTATATATATTTAAAAAAACAAAAACTACATGAAAACACAGAGATGGGCTAACAAAGACAAACTGAGTATGTTTTAGACCAAAGAAGATAGTAAGTGGGTGGGAGGAGGGGGGGGGAGAGACTTGCTAGAACGAGGAGGTGGAGTTCAATTGAATCCACTTAACTTATGAGTGAGAGAGAGTGAGTGTGTGTGTGTGTGTGTGTGATAGTCTTGGCGACTACCACAACAGACAAACCACTATTGCAGTCTACTACTACAAGACAAAACAAAGAAAGGCTAAGGAAAAGAATACCAACGCCATTTGCAAATCAGTGATAATGCAGTTATTAAAGGAACTAATTATATCTAATGATACTCATCAGTGCAATAAATGACCTCTAATTAGTCTGTAATTACAAAGAAATATGAGCATTTAATAAACTAATACAATCTGAAGATCAAAGTCAATAAAGGATCTCAAATTGAATAAATTACAAACATAATAAATTAATTAATTAAATTAATTCATGTATAACATTAAGTGTCACTCTGAATTAACTTGATCTCAATTGGTCTGTCAATTCAGGAGATTAATAAACTAGACCTCCTGAGATAGTTAAAGGCATTGTAATTCAGACAAATATTAATAATTAAGTAATTAGTGAATTCATGATATTTATTAAGGTATCAACTCAGGAATTAATGACCTCTAAGTTGTTTTTGTGATCATGAATTAAGGTTCAACTCAAATTAATGACTCTAATGGCTGTAATACAAAGAAATATCAGCATTTAATAAACTAATACCATCTGAAGATCAAAGTAAATAAAAGATCTCAAATTGAATAAATTACAAACATAATAAATTAATTAATGAAGTCATGATATCTATAAAGCTGTCAACTCAGGAATTAATGACCTCTAATTGGTCTGTAATTACAAAGAAATATGAGCATTTAATAAACTAATACCATCTGAAGATCAAAGTAAATAAAAGATCTCAAATTGAATATATTACAGACATAATAAATTAATTAATTAATTAATTCATAGGGGCTCAGGCTAGACAGTGGTTACGTGCTCACCTCTGAACTGATAGGACCAGGGTTCGATCCCCATCTGGCCCTCGATTTCTTCACGCGGGAGGTGAATAAATCTGAGCACGTCGTCCCTCGGAGAAGGACGTTAAACTGTCGGTCCCGAGCCTGTACGATGTCAGGTACTCGTTAAAGATCCCTACTCTAAATACATTTGAGTTAGGCAAAATTTAGGACTCCCACTGTAGAATCAATCTTTATTGTGTGGTATCACAAAGGGCCAATGCTCGGCCTACGTGTGTTCCCTTGTGGGACTGCCACTGCAACATAACCTAAGGTGTCAACTCAAAAATTAATGACATCTAATAGAGCTGTAATTACAAAGAAATATGAGCATCTAATAAACTAATACAATCTGAAGATCAAAGTATATAAAAGAGCTCAAATTGAATAAATTACAGACATAATAAATTAATTAATTAAGTAATTAATTAATTCATGATATCTACTAAGGAATTAAGAGTAGGGTTCTTTAACGAGTACCTGACATCGTACAGGCTCGGGACCGACAGTTTAACGTCCTTCTCCGAGGGACGACGTGCTCAGATTTATTCACCTCCCGCGTGAATAAATCGAGGGCCAGGTGAGGATTGAACCCCGGTATCCTTCTGCTAAAAAAAAAAAAAAAGTTCTATTTTCTATTATTCTTATATTTGTAGTACGTACTTTAATTCTCTGTTATATTTTCAATATGTTTCCTACACTTAAGTTTTAGAGCAAATGTAAAGGACCTGCTTAACATTTAGGGAAAAAATAACAAAGAAATGTACCTGCCTTCCAATATGAATCAGATGTAAACTCCATACTAGGGTTTGTCGGTTTTTAAAAACCGGCTTTTTGGAGAAAATTATGAAATTCAAAAACAGCTTTTTTAGTAGAAAATATCAGTTATCAATATATTAATAACACTTGAAAGAAAATGTGAAGATGACAAATGTAGCCAAATGTACCAGATTGATGAAAACACTTTTGCAAACACTGTTGGTTCTTGGAATCATATCGGTCTGATTTATTAATATGGTTATTTATTACAAATATAATATGGTTAACACTATGGTTAACCATAAATATAATTATGGTTAATAATATGGTTATTATAAAAATATGAAAATATATTGTTTTTATTTATTCGAACCCTTTGCTGAGTAACTCGTTTCACTATTATAAAAATATTTACATCCTTATATGTGAAAATTATGCAAAAACAACGAATAATTGTTTTTCAAGTTATTTAATCCTGGTCAACTATTATTTCTTTGTTCTATTAAATTGCATAAAAAAAATTTTACTATCAATAAAATTGAACAGTAAATAATTTCCATCAAAAACTGCTTTTAATCATTTTAAATTTTCTGTTAAAATTTTTTGTTCGAATAACAGAATATACGAGCAAAAAAAAAATTTTTTTATAAAAATTCGAAACCGGTTTTCTGGAAAAATTACTATTCGAAAACCGGTTTTCTGGAAAAATTACTATTCGAAAACCGGTTTTCTGGAAAAATTACTATTCGAAAACCGGTTTTCTGGAAATAATTACTATTCGAAAACCGGTTTTGTGGAAACAAATACTATTCGAAAACCGGTTTTCTGGAAATAATTACTATTCGAAAACCGGTTTTCTGGAAATAATTACTATTCGAAAACCGGTTTTCTGGAAATAATTACTATTCGAAAACCGGTTTTCTGGAAATAATTACTATTCGAAAACCGGTTTTCTGAAAAAATTACTTTTCGAAAACCGGTTTTCTGGAAAAATTACTATTCGAAAACCGGTTTTCTGGAAAAATTACTATTCGAAAACCGGTTTTCTGGAAAACTTACTATTCGAAAACTGTTTTCTGGAAAAATTACTATTCGAAACCGGTTTTCTAAAATGTCGGTTTTTGTATAAACCCTACTCCATACGCTAACCCACTTCCGTCCTATTCTCAGTCAGTTGTACCACAGACACTCACTCTTACGTACGAGTATGTACTCTCTTCCTTATTTTATATTGTACCATTTACTTTGTACTATAGATAACATATTATATATAGATATTCATATTATATATGATATCTATATATAATCATACATATATGATTATACATACATATACTCGTATTATACATATTATAGATAACTCTCTGATGACATTGTATTTTTTTAGTTCATCCTTGAAGAAGAACACTACGTGTTCGAAACGCGTTGTTTATACTATTAAATTCCTACATGTGAAGACTATTTCATTAGCTTTATACCGTACAATGAATGGTTAAATTATCTAAGGTCAGAAAAAAATTATCTAAATTTATTAACTGTTATATTGACTAAC
>JAPFBL010000692.1:127500-148851 GCA_026182355.1 Hermatobates lingyangjiaoensis
TTTAACCTTTAGTAAACCAAAAAAAAAGTGGTGACAGATAACCCACAAGTACCCTTTGAACAATCAATTTCTTATTTTTTGTACATTTATGATTGTTCTTCTGAAAGATTATGTCTTTTTATTATCTGCTTTCATTACCTCCTATGCCTGTCTGTAACCTTGTTGTAACCTCTTTTGCCAGTGCGCTTGGTGTTCCTAACTCAACTCTCCTGATGACGGTTCAACCAAAAATTAGAGAAAGTAAGCCTGTTACCTAATATATATGCCTAACTAACAGGTATAGTTAACATATACCTAACAATATGTTAGGTATATATATATATATACGTTTTATATATATATATATATATTATTAAAATAAGCAGCAGCTTCTGCATTGACCAGTTTCTTGTTGACACTCTCTAGTTTTCGTATCACTCTGCGGTGAGACTCTGGTAGCTTCCAAAGAAGGTTAGCAAAAGACATTAACATACACATTAAACATAGGTCAAACACGAAAAACTAAATTTTAATCACTGTTTTAATCACTAAATTAACAAACTAAATAAAATTACGTACAAGCTTTTGGCTCTCATTCGCCATCTTCAGGGTCGACCCTGTCGCCATGCATACCTCCCCCTCCCCTCGCTCCCACCTTAGATTCACTTCCTAAAGTACAGTAATTTTGTAGACATTGTTCAAGTATTTTATTTTAACTATAGTTTATTAGACTTAATTAATTTTAGTTTATACTGAAGATGGCGAATGAGAGCCAAAAGCTTGTACGTAATTTTATTTAGTTTGTTAATTTGTGGATTAAACAAGTGATTAATTTAGTTTTTCGTGTTTGACCTATGTTTATGTGTGTGTTAATGTCTTTTGCTAACCTTCTTTGGAAGCTACCAGAGTCTCACCGCAGAGTGATGATACGAAAACTAGAGAGTGTCACAAGAAATGGTCAATGCAGAAGCTGCTGCTTATTTTAATAACATATGCTTAAGGGAAGACCTGCTGCCTTTGTACACAAATATATATATATATATATATATACATATATATAATTTAAATTTATATTTTTTATAATTTATATTTTATATATATATATATCTAATTGAAGATAGGTAGCACACAAAGTAAAGAAACACTTACAAACTCAAATTTTTGGGCAATCCGTCTTCAGGGTTCATGCAGTCTTCGTCAGAGTCCAAATCTAACTGAACTTTGACAAAGACCGCTTGTTACGGTTGAAAGATCTTAGTCTTGTTTTCCATTTCTTATTGTGGTTTGATCATTGATTGTTATTTCATGTGTTTATGTGAAATCTATTTGTCGGTATATAGGTATATGTAGATTATTTCTATTTCTCCTGAGGCTAAGAGTCAGCAGGTCGTATGGAATACTCTTCCACGAGATGTCTATCTCGTATTTCATTTTCTTTTTAATTCAGTCAACACTTTCAAACGACTCTTGTGTCTTATCAGTTATCAAAACAGACTAATTATCAGGAATCGTCTATTAATAGTGTCATTGGTCTGATTTAGTTCGCCTGGCCGCCGCTAGAGCGCTCACCTCTACCACTCTTATGATCTCACAGTTAGATAATTAACCTGATCACAGGTCAACTCTTGTTCAATCAAACAGCCAAAGAGAGAATTTTTATCTTGCAATACATTATTCTAGCGGTGTAGCAACTATTTTTGCCTCTTGAAGCAGTCGTAAGATTTACCACCTCATTACTTAAGCCACGTTGACAATCCTTTAACAATCAAAACTCCAGAAAGTCCTAAAAATATTTACAGTGGAACCTCTACATACGAGATTAATTCGTTCCCGGATCGTTCTTGTATCTAGAATTTCTCGTATCTAGAGCGAATTTTTCCCATAAGAAATAACTGAAAACCAATTAATTAGTTCCCGGCTTCCCAAAATCATTCAAGTTAACCCTAAATAACTATGAACACATCTTCCTGATTACTAAAAACACATTCAAATAGTGACTGAACATAAAAATACAGTAATAAGATAAATAAGATGATATTAACGAAATAAAATGCGAGTTTATTATGAGCACTTCCACTTAAAATTATAATATTAATATAATAAAATATTAATGAATATGATAAAATTATAACATGAAATTTGTTAAAACTTTATGAAAAACTAAATTTTTTTACGGCACTAATTTATTTATGCACTTTTTTCTGTTTTTTTTTTTTGCTTTTTAACATTACTGTATCAGTTTTTACTTTTCTTCGCTTTCTTTTGCCCTTTTAGCTGGAATCGCAACACTTTCACTTTCTATAGGTCTTTTGAAGAAAAACTTATCCAAGGAGGTTTGTTTGGCATCTTTCTGTTTCAATATCGTACAGATCGTGGATGATGACCGATTATACTGCTTTACGAGATCACTCACACGAACACCACGTGTTCCTAGCGGAACCATCTGGAAATTCTCGTAACTTGGATTTTCTCTCGTATGTAGAGCAAGATTTTTGCTCGAAAGACCTCTCGTATCTCGAGTTTCTTGTAAGTAGAGTAGCTCGTATGTAGAGGTTCCACTGTATTTCCCACCAGCAGCAGGGACGAACTTAAAGGAAAATGTATTCTTTTCAATCAAAAACCCTGAGGTTAGTACTGGACGCAGCGAGATTCTTCAAAAACAAACACCTACATTAGGGGTTCTCAACCTTTGTTTGCTTGTGGACCCCCTAAAAGCTACTTGTGGACCCCCTAAAAGCTTGTGGACCCCCACTCCCCCCGGATACTTAATAAACATAATTATTCGAATTTATAAATAAATATTTGTTTTTAGGTAAATGAATATCGTTAATTATGAAATAATTTCATTACATCTACAACGCATGCCGAAATACAAAAATGTTTTTAAAACAATAACAAAATATTTCTTTATTAACATTTTATAAAGTACCCTGAAATAAATTGTAACAGAATCAATTTTGAATGTACCATACAGAGAAGTGCAATAGAAAATTTTAAAACATTGGAACATTTTAACAAACTGACGAGGACATTAGGCCTTATATTTTAATTATGTTTGAATATTGTACGGTCAAAGCTTACTACGCTTTGATTTATTTTTGGTTTGCTGATGAATTCATTTAAACTTAACATATAGCCCTAACCACGTCTCATGGACCTTCAGAACACTACTTTTCTCATGGACCCCCAGTAATCCTCTGTGGACCCCTGGGGGTCCATGTGGACCACGTTGAGAACCACTGACCTACATAAAGAAGTGCAGCTGGAACTCCATTTCAATATTTTGAATATGCAAATATTACAGTTGCAAAATCCGTTTTAAAGCAGATTTACAGAAATAAAACATAAAAATAATTATGACCTTAAATAATTATTATAGTATAAAATCTATGAAATATATTTTTATTATTTTTTTTTCCTATTTTTACTCTTTCAAAATGCCACCCCCTGGCATTTACCCCCTTCTACGACATTGTTTTCGCTGTTTTATGTTTACTTCTTTCATTCTGAGTGTTACAAATGAGCCCCCCCCCCCCCCATTGCAATATACTCTTTAAAAATTGAAAATGTTACGTCAATCATCTAAATTAATTATGAATACCATTTATATTACTTATATTAGTAGTAGTAGTATGCGTGACTCACGTAACTTGTGCATGTATGACAACGTAATTTGCGTATGTATATAGCCTATATATATAACTAAAAAAAAATAGTTTCCGAACTCATAATATTTTAAGCACCAGTTCGCACGAACCGGTTCTTAAAAAATTTGAATCCCACCACAGTCACTATGCCACTGATTTCAATGTATTATAAATCCGCGACAGTACAACAGTCGGTCCCAGAACGAATTTCGTACATCGAGGTACCGCTGTACCCTATAGAATCCGATTACATCATTTATATAATTGTAAACCATATTTGATAATGTACTATATACTGTAAACTACTAAATTTGATGACGTAATCTGTACCAATAGTAAATCATATAACCTTCATTTCTTTTATTATTAATTATTATTATAGAAAGTAAGATAATTTATAATTATAAAGTTATAATTGACTGTTTCAGATCAGTGGTAGATACATTCTGTGCAATGCTGTGATTCTCACTTATTTGTTCACAGTTCTAACCTGCGTAAGTATTCATTTATTATAATTTTTATTTTAACTGTAATTTAATGTGTCACATCACAATTGAGTGTAATTATTAATTATACCTATACTTATGGAGTATTTGTTAAAGATTTATCATAGGTTCTTAGGCTGTTGAACGGATTAAATGAATTATAATGTACTCTAATGAGAAAATTAGTCTCAGCTTACCCGGAACGAATTAAATGACATACTTTATCGAATCTGATTATGTCATTTATATCATTTGTAAGTCATATTTCATAATGTAACATATACTGTAACACTATTCAATTTGATCTTTGAGTTAGACCGGAATTTAGTAAATCACAAACTTAATTACAAAATCTATATTCTTACTCTATTAAATTCGATCTCGTAATCTGCAAGATTAGTAATGTCATAATTTATAACGCACTTTCTGTCATTACCCTAATTAATTTGAATACGAAGTAGTTTAGTGTTTAATATTTATATATATCATATAAATATATATACTCAAAAATTCGAAAAAAAAACGATCCAAACTGGACGCAAATCAGCTGAAAAACGAAGAAAAGCAACACATAGAGAAAGAGACACACTTACAAACTCAAATTTTTGGATGGTCCGTCTTCAGGAGAAAATAGAAAGGGCGACCAAGCACGCCGGAAACACAATGGCAGGACGGTCCTGCCGTTGCTTGGACAACGGCGTGCTTGGTCGCCTTTTCTATTTTCTCCTGAAAACGGATCATCCGAAAATTTGAGTTTGTAAGTGTGTCTCTTTCTCTGTGTGTTGCTTTTCTTCACTTTTGAGCTGATATATATATATATATATATCAATGATCAAACCACAATATGAAATGGGGAGAAAAGACTAAGATCTTTCAACTGTAACAAGCGGTCTTCCTCAGAGTGAAAAACCCAACTGAAACACTAGACGCAGAAACATCATGGTGAGGGGATGAGAAGAGTGGGAGGGAAGAGTGGTTTTTTAAAAGGGTGTAACCACTCTCACTCCACTCTTCTCAACCCCTCACCATGATGTTTCTGCGTCTAGTGTTTCAGTTGGGTTTTGACTCTGACGAAGACCGCTTGTTACGGTTGAAAGATCTTAGTCTTTTTTTCCCATTTCAAATTGTGGTTTTTTCATTGATTGTTATTTGACATGTTTATGTGAAATCTTGATATATATATATTATATATATATATATATATATATATATATAATATTACTTTGTCCATGTTTATTTTTTTGTTGCAGAACCCAATCAAAAATTGGCCTCTCAATGGATCTTGGGATGTAGACCGAATAATCACCGTGAGTTGATTTTGATTGATTTCTCGTTAGCTTTAAATTGTATTGTACACGAAGTTTCCGATATATATATAAGTTTCAATGAGTTGTTGGGGTGAGATATATTATTAGTTTAGACCAGTGTTTCCCAAACTTTTTCGAGCGAACGCTCCCCTTGGGTCCGTAACCTATACTCAACACTCCTCAATAATCAAAATCTTAGACTAAATAACGAAATGAGTAACACTTTAAAAATTAAATTAATATAATGACTAATCGAATATTTATTTATAATTCAATATATGTATTGTTTCATAGCATATTTATGCAAAAGAATTAATACACAATAAAAGAAACTTAAATGAGAATATACTTTTAACATAAAAATAAATTATCAAAACAAATAATTTTAAGAAACCTTTTCCTAGAAGTTTACATGTGGTGTTTTCAATTAAATTTAGAAATTATATTGCATGAACATTTTCTATTTATGGAAATAGAATCCCCAACTCCTTTTTGCATTAGCTCCCCCCGATATCAAAGCACCGCTCCCAGGGAGGCGGTACCGCCCACTGCGGGAAACACTGGTTTAGATGGTAAAGCATAGTAATAGATTTTTTGCTATGGAAATGGAGTTAGTGCAAAAACTCTATTCCTACGGGCCATCATCTAAAGCAGAGCTTCTTAAACTTTTTTATATTGCGACCCCCTTCAAGCTTAGGAAATTTTAAACGACCCCCTCCTCCATATAATGAAATATATATTAACCGTAGATGTAGATGTAATATCGCACTATTTTACAATGTAAATAAAATAAGGATTAAAGAATACGTACCCATTCATTTCACATATATATAATTATATCAGTATCAGTATCAGTATCAAAGCATCAGATCTTTGCGACCCCCTTTCAGTAGTCTCGCAACCCCCCTGGGGGTCGCGACCCACAGTTTAAGAAGCCCTGATCTAAACCAGTGTTTCCCAAAGTGGGCGGTGCTCTGATATCGGGGGGCGCTAGCGTAAAAAGGATTTGGGGATTCTATTTTCATAAATTAAAAATGTTGATGCAGTATAATTTCTAAATTTAAGTGAAAACACCACATGCAAACTTCTAGGAAAAGGTTTCTTAAAATTATTTGTTTTGATAATTTATTTTTATGTTAAAAGTATATTCTCATCTAAGTTTCTTTTATTGTGTATTAATTCTTTTGCATAAATATGCTATGAAACAAGAGATATATTGGATTATAAATAAATATTCGATTAGTCATTATATTAATTTTATTATTAAAATGTTACTCATTTCGTTATTTAGTCTAAGATTCTGTTTATTGAGGAGTGTTGAGTATAGGTTTACAGACCCAAGGGAGCGGTCACTCGAAAAAGTTTGGGAAACACTGATCTAAACTAATCATATATATTCCCCCGGACAATTAATAGAAACTACAACGTCTGGACCATAACTTTGCCAGGTCAACAGTGAAAAATTTTCCACCATCAACCAGGCATCCATGAATGGTAATATGAACAATCGGCAGAACAAACAACAGAGGAAATGGAAATTCAACGAAAGCAATAACTCGAATGGGTCTCTATGTGAAGAAGTTGGAGTCGAGTGTCAACATCTTTTAATCAAGAGGGACTGTGAAACCTTTACCCCCCCCCCCCCCCCCCAGGCATGAAGACAAATGAGAGTATCAAGTAAAATAAAATCAATATCCGTAGCAGACAACAGAAAAAACCAACACGCAACCACCAAAAAAATCAAAAATAGAAAGGGAACAGGAGTTCTCTGAGAAGTGACGCTCATGTTTTCTGCCAATATTCTTATATCACAGAGGAACTGTACAACCTCTATACCCATTGGCCGAATAACGGAGGCTTCGCTAAGCAGTGGGTAACTGGGACAGCACGCATGGACCTACAAACTCTACTCTCCTATCGGTCACCATCGTAACAAATCATACAACCTTTCCCCGGACAACTCATACAAAACATATGTTATATATATATATTTCGTTGAACAATGACCGTATTTCACTGATGTCATTTTCTTCACCAGTTTTTCAAGGTTTCTGAATACCTTCTTCTTTCCTTCATCCAAACGTTGCAGAATGTTAATTAAGTGGAAACCGACATGTTTCGACTGGCTTCCAGTCATCTTCAGGGTAATTAATTAAAAAAAAGAGAAATTATTAGAGTTTTTAGAGTTGGTATTAAGACACAGTTTACAGTAATAATTTTACTGTGTCTTATTACCAACTCTAATAATTTTTCTTTTTTTTAATTAATTACCCTGAAGATGACTGGAAGCCAGTCGAAACATGTCGGTTTCCACTTAATTAACATTCTCCAACGTTTGGATGAAGGAAAGAAGAAGGTATTCAGAAACCTTGAAAAACTGTTGAAGAAAATGACATCAGTGAAATACGGTCAGTTGTTCAACGAAATATGCTTAAATGAAGGACTGCTTCCAAATATATATATATATATATATGGATTAATTTACCACAATGAAAACAATTTTTTAAAAACAATGCTCTAAGGCCTTTCGTTAATACATCTTCGGAGAGCAAGTGAACTAAAAAAACAATAAATACTTGCTAACTTGGCTGAGTGAAATTTCCAAAATTGATGGCAACCCTGAATGTGTTTAATGATGAAGTCTTCATCTGTTTAATTATCCCGTTAATCAAAACTTCATCTAATTTGTAGAGTCCTAGGCTATTGTTCATCAACTTCTCAGAAAAGTTCTTTATGAGAGCACTTTCTACGATGTTTCTTCTTCTTTCTGAAGACACGTATATTAATTCATTTGCTTCATTCCAATTAATCACATGATTACTGTCTCTTATGTGAATGAACAAGGCACTCTTTTCGTCTTCTCTTCTGATGGAGTATTTGTGCTGTTTTATCCTTGTAAGAAGACCTTTGCTCGTCTGTCCAATGTAAGACATTTCACAGTCAGTACATGGTATCCTGTATACACAACAGTCCTTTCTTTTTGGCTTATTATTAACAAGTCTGTTAAAAAGTTACCATCATTACTGAACACACAGAAACGTCCAATCTTTTCATAAATGAAGGCATATCTTTCAAACAAGGACTGTATGGAATGACTAACAAATTCCTTCTTGTGAACTGTTCTTCATTTTTTAATATCATGGATTGTTTCACCTTTTTTATGATATTGTCGATTAACCTTTTTGGATACATTAAAGAATCTGCAATTTTGTAAATATTTTTGATTTCTTCATCTAAAAATTCCTCACTGCAAATTTTGAAAGCTCTTAAGAACATGTTACTAAAAACTGACTTTTTAGTTTTAAGTGTATGAGCCGAGAAGAAATGAACATAAGATGAAACATTGGTTGACTTCCTATGAATACTGTACTTTAGTTTATCACCATTCCTATGTAAAAGTACATCCAAGAAAGGAAGTTTATTATTGTTTTCATGTTCTATTGTAAATTTTATGGATGGTACAACCGTATTGAGGGTATCCAAAAAGGTGTTAACATTTTCATTTTCAGGCCAAATACATAATATATCATCGACATATCTAAACCATTTAGCATTAGTAGGTAGTATTGTAGGTAGGTAGGGATCTCAAAATATTCCATATAGATATTACTTAAAACTGGGGAGAGACAATTTCCCATAGCCAATCCAAACTTTGTTTATAAATTTTTCTTGAAACGAAAAACAGCCATCCAATACACACAAACGAATTAACTCGATTAATTCTGGGATAGAAACTGGTAAATTTTGAACATGTTTGCCTAGTTCTGTCTCTAGGAATTCAACACATCTTCAACAGGAACATTCGTAAAGAGAGATTTGACATCGAAGCTCACTAATTTACTATTTTGATAACAACAAGAATTTAGCTTTGATAAAAGATCAATATTATTCTTGATGTGACTATTAGAAATAGTACCCACTAATGGAGACAAAACTCGTACTAACCATTTTGATAACTTGTATCCAGCTGATCCAATTGAACTAACAATCTGTCTGGCTGGACAACCATCCTTATGGGTTTTATCAAACCATACATGTAGGGGTAATGATGCAGATCTCTCAATAAATTTTCAATTAAAACTATTATTATTGTTTTTATTGTTTAATATTAAACAATAATAAGGAGTTTATTTGCAAATTTATTGAGAGATCTGCATCATTAACCTACATGTATGGTTTGATTAAAACACATAAGGATGGTTGTCAGCCAGACAGATTGTTAGTTCATTGGATCAGCTGGATACAAGTTATCAAAATGGTTAGTACGAGTTTTGTCTCCATTAGTGGGTACTATTCTAATAGTCACATCAAGAATAATATTGATCTTTTATCAAAGCTAAATTCTTGTTGTTATCAAAATAGTAAATTAGTGAGCTTCGATGTCAAATCTCTCTTTACGAATGTTCCTGTTGAAGATGTGTTGAATTTCCTAGAGACAGAACTAGGCAACATGTTCAAAATTTACCAGTTCTATCCGAATTAATCGAGTAATTCGTTTGTGTGTATTGGATGGCTGTTTTTCGTTTCAAGAAAAATTTTATATAACAAAAGTTTGGATTGGCTATGGGAAATTGTCTCTCCCCAGTTTTAAGTAATATCTATATGGAATATTTTGAGATCACCTACCTACCTACAATACTACCTACTAATGCTAAATGGTTTAGATATGTCGATGATATATTATGTATTTGGCCTGAAAATGAAAATGTTATCAACCTTTTTGGATACCCTCAATACGGTTGTACATTCCATTAAAATTTACAATAGAACATGAAAACAATAATAAACTTCCTTCTTGGATGTACTTTTACATAGGATGGTGATAAATAAAGTACAGTATTCATAGGAAGTCAACCAATGTTTTCATCTTATGTTCATTTCTTCTCGCTCATACTTAAAACTAAAAAGTCGTTTTTAGTAACATGTTCTTAAGAGCTTTCAAAATTTGCAGTGAGGATTTTTAGATGAAGAAATCAAAAATATTTACAAATTGCAGATTCTTTAATGTATCAAAAAGGTTAATCGAAATATCATAAAAAAGGTGAAAACAATCCATGATATTAAAAAATGAAGAACAGTTCACAAGAAGGAATTTGTTAGTCAATTCCATACAGTCCTTGTTTGAAAGATATGCTTCATTTATGAAAAGATTGGACGTTTCTGTTGTGTTCAGTAATGATGGTAACTTGTTTAACAGACTTGTTAATAATAAGCCAAAAAGAAAGGACTGTTGTGTATACAGGATACCATGTACTGACTGTGAAATGTCTTACATTGGACAGACGAGCAAAGGTCTTCTTACAAGGATAAAACAGCACAAATACTCCATCAGAAGAGAAGACGAAAAGAGTGCCTTGTTCATTCACATAAGAGACAGTAATCATGTGATTAATTGGAATGAAGCAAATGAATTAATATACGTGTCTTCAGAAAGAAGAAGAAACATCGTTAGAAAGTGCTTCATAAAGAATTTCTGAGAAGTTGATGAACAATAGCCTAGGACTCTACAAATTAGATGAAGTTTTGATTAACGGGATAATTAAACAGATGAAGACTTCATCATTAAACACATTCAGGGTTGCCATCAATTTTGGAAATTTCACTCAGCAAGTTAGCAAGTATTTATTGTTTTTTTAGTTCACTTGCTCTCCGAGATGTATTAACGAAAGGCCTTAGAGCATTGTTTTTAAAAAATTGTTTTCATTGTGGTAAATTAATCCATCTATTATATCAAGTGTTATTTTGATTATTATTCATATATATATATATATAAAATTGTCACAATAACACGAAATATAAATATATATGATATATATATATATTATTATATATGAAAGAAGAAGAAACATTGTTGAAAGCGCACTCATAAAAGGCTTTTCTAAGAGCTTAGTCAACACTAGTCCAGGCCTTTTTAAATTAGATGAATTTCTAATTGAAGGAATCGTTAAACAAATCAAGAATATTTCAACTGTAATAGGGAAAAATACTGTCAATGATGCCAATCTTAATCCAACTATAAATCAAAATTCATAACCTACCTACAACTTGTATTCACTTGCTCTCTGACGACGTGAAAACGAAAGGCCTCAGAGCGACTATCTTCATTCATTTGTGGTGAGTTTTACCTGAATATTTATATCACGTGTATTGTGACATTTATGTATATATATATATATATATATTATATTATATATATATATATATATATAGTCGTTTTCAGCCTTTGGAGCGATTCACTTCTTTTCCTGAAGACGAGGACATCGAAATATAGTAGTGAGTTCAGTGGTTTCCTTTCTATGTGTTCTTTTTTAAATTCTAGTTTATATATATATATATTTTAGCCCTGAAGATGATGTACAAATACATCGAAACGTCGGCCTAGAAAGGAGTTTATTTTCTTTTATTTGACCTAGCCCTCAATAACAAAACATTGAATATATATACTCGTATATAGATATATATATGTATACATATCCAATTAAATGAAACGATTCCACGAACTAAATTCACAGAAAGAATACACATAAATATGATACATGGGTCGTTACATGTCTTCGGTGCGACTCACTACCTGATGACGAATCAGGTGAATATAGTTGTGACTTTTTGTGATCTCTTTTACGTGAGTTCATTCTCCGCATACAGGTATATTTCGCAGAACTAAAGTTCTATATCTCACTAAGACATAAGGAATCTAAGAATATCGGAAGTTGTAAATTTTTCTTAAGGATAACACGATTGTTGTTATTTTGAATTTTTTTTCTCTGTTTTCAGAAACATGAAGACCTTTGTCATTCAACTAAGAAGGAGGTCCGCCTGGATGATGATACGTTTGAGTACAGGCCGTCGAACTACACGGAGGTGGTGTGCACTACTCAAGGGCCAAAGCAGAACATCTTGGGAGACTCTAAGAGTTTGGTAAGAAGAAATACCACGATACTCTTGTTCACCATTATCATTTCACCATGCTAATAGACAGGACTCTAGCCTAGCATGGGCTCAGAAAAACTCTAGATTATTCCTTAAAACCCCAGATCAGGGCTGAAAACACCTTAGATTATACTCGTAACTTAAAACCCCAGATCAGAACGCCCATGAGATTTTACCAGAACCCTAGCCTGGGCACAGAAAAACACTGGATTATTCCTTAAAAACCCCAGATCAGAACGCCCATGAGATTTTACCAAAACCCTAGCCAGGGCTCAGAAAAAACCCTAGATTATAACTTAAAACACCAGATCACGTCCGCCAATGAGGTTTTACCAAAACCCTAGCCAAGACTCAGAAAAACCCTGGAATGTAACTTAAAACGACAGATCAGGTCTGCTACTAGCATTTTACCAAAACCCTAGCCAGGGCTAAGAAAAACCCTGGATTATAAAACTTAAAACCCCAGATCAGGACTGCCAACGAGAATTTTAGCTGAAGCCTAGCCTGGGCTCAGAAAAACTCAAGATTATTCCTTAAACCCCAGAACAGGTCTGGCAATGAGATTTTACCACAACCCTAGCCTGGGCACAGAAAAACACTGGATGATAACTTAAAACACCAGATCAGGGCTGCCAATGAGAATTTTAGCTGAAGCCTAGTCTGGGCTAAGAAAAACCCTAGATTATAACTTAAAACACCAGATCAGGGCTGAAAACACCTTAGATTATACTCGTAACTTAAAACCCCAGATCAGAACGCCCATGAGATTTTACCAAAACCCTAGCCAGGGCTCAGGAAAACACTAGATTATAATTTAAAACCCCAGATCAGGGTTGCCAAAGAGATTTTATCAAAACCCTAGCCAGGGCTCAGAAAAACCCTAGAATGTAACTTAAAACAACAGCTCAGGTCTGCTAATGAGATTTTACCAAAACCCTAGCCAGGGCTAAGAAAAACACTAGATTATAACTTAAAACCCCAGATCAGGGCTGCCAAAGAGATTTTATCAAAACTCTAGATTATTCCTTAAAACCCCAGATCAGGACTGTCTATGAGAATTTTAGCAGAAGCCTAGCCTGGGCTCAGAAAAACTCTAGATTATTCCTTAAAACACCAGATCAGGACTACCAATGAGAATTTTAGCAGAAGCCTAGCCTGGGCTCAGAAAAACTCTGGATTATTCCTTAAAACCCCAGATCATGGCTGCCAATGAGAATATTAGCAGAAGCCTAGCCTGGGATAAGAAAAACCTTAGATTATTCTTTAAAACCCCAGATCAGGGCTGAAAACACCTTAGATTATACTCGTAACTTAAAACCCCAGATCAGAACGCCCATGAGGTTTTACCAAAACCCTAGCCAGGGCTCAGAAAAACCCTAGAATGTAACTTAAAACAACATATCAGGTCTGCTAATGAGATTTTACCAAAACCCTAGCCAGGGATAAGAAAAACCCTAGATTAATACATAAAAAACCCCAGATAAGGGCTGCCAATGAGGTTTTACCAAAACTCTAGCCAGGGCTAAGAAAAACCCTAGATTATAACTTAAAACACCAGATCAGGGCTGCCTATGAGAATTTTAGCTGAAGCCTAGTCTGGGCTAAGAAAAACCCTGGATTATAACTTAAAACACCAGATCAGGGCTGAAAACACCTTAGATTATACTCGTAACTTAAAACCCCAGATCAGAACGCCCATGAGGTTTTACCAGAACCCTAGCCTGGGCACAGAAAAACCCTAGATTATAACATAAAACACCAGATCACGTCCGCCAATGAGGTTTTACCAAAACCCTAGCCAGGACTCGGAAAAACACTGGATTTTATAACTTAAAACCCCAGATCAGGACTGCCAATGAGAATTTTAGCTTAAGCCTAGCCTGGGCTCAGAAAAACTCAAGATTATTCCTTAAACCCCAGATCAGGTCTGGCAATGAGATTTTACCACAACCCTAGCCTGGGCACAGAAAAACACTGGATTATAACTTCAAACACCAGATCAGGACTGCCAATGAGAATTTTAACTGAAGCCTAGCCTGGGCTCAGAAAAACTGAAGATTATTCCTTAAACCCCAGATCAGGTCTGCCAATGAGAATATTAGCAAAAGCCTAGCCTGGGCTCAGAAAAACTCTAGAATACAACTTAAAACCCCAGATCAGGGCAGCCTATGAGATTTTACTATAACTCTAGCCTGTGCTCTGAAAAACGCTAGATTATAACTTAAAACTCCAGATATTAAAATACACATTTTAATAAAGATATATATTTACAGTAGCTTACTCACCTTTATTGTTATATTAATCTGCGTCGTCTTCTTCTTCAGTTGCTGAGGTTAAACGTAAAGCATCTCTTGTATAATTCCTCCCTCTCCAAATATCTTTGACTTACTGCTCCGCTCTCCATATCGCATATTAGTTCTTTTCCTGACTCTCAAGTAGTACAATCATTGTTACTCCTTGCTATTAACTGTATCGCCACAACTCTATCTCTCACTCTTTCTGATTTTACAGAACTTGTTTGTTTTGTTTTAATACAATTCATTACTGAAATAATTCTTTCAACTGAAGCAAATGAATTTTGGCTAAATAATTAGCTTTGATACGCATTATTTAAGACTGACACGTTTTTCCAAGGCTGACACGCAAATCAAGACTGACACGGGTGTATATAATATAGCAAGAAATATAACATATTTTTTTCCTTTCCAACTCTAGAGGTTGTTGTGTTGCAGATGTGCTATGTCCCGGGGTTCCAGTGCATTCAAAGGCACAGCAAAATGAACCTGCTGAGACGAAGACGAGGTTCAAAGTGCTGGAGTTCTCACGAAATCACCATAGCATCGGACTGTTCTTGCCAACTACCTGTACAAACCTACAATGAACTACTATGAAACACCAGGCTCATAATGCTAATGTCCTACAAGACTGTGCACTTAACAAAAAAAAAACAACTATGAAATCTACTTACTGTCTTTCTTTATATTTTAATTATTTTCTGTACATTGCTTATTTATTAAATAAATTATTTATTTTTACTGTAATTGTTCTTTAAATCCAGACAATAACCTATTAGACCTATTACTATACTGATTTGTAGGAGGCGCTCTTGTCCTTGTAGCATCCTAAAGATGTCCACGCTAGACCAGAACGGCCTATCCACTACAAACATTCGCAGAAAGTTATCTCCAGTACCATTCAAACAGTTACCAAACTAGTACAAAAAGTACCATCCGGAGCAGAGGTTCGTAGAAATTTATCTCCAGTAGCATCCAAACTAGTACAAAAAGTACCATCCGGAGCAGAGGTTCGTAGAAAGTTATCTTCAGTAGCATCCAAACTAGTACAGAAAAGTACCATCCGGAGCAGAGGTTCGTAGAAAGTTATCTTCAGTAGCATCCAAACTAGTACAAAAAGTACCATCCGGAGCAGAGGTTCGTAGAAAGTATTCTCCAGTAGCATCCAAACTAGTACAAAAAGTACCATCCGGAGCAGAGGTTCGTAGAAAGTTATCTCCAGTAGCATCCAAACAGTTACCAAACTAGTACAAAAAGTACCATCCGGAGCAGAGGTTCGTAGAAAGTTATCTCCAGTAGCATCCAAACAGTTACCAAACTAGTACAAAAAGTACCATCCGGAGCAGAGGTTCGTAGAAAGTATTCTCCAGTAGCATCCAAACTAGTACAAAAAGTACCATCCGGAGCAGAGGTTCGTAGAAAGTTATCTTCAGTAGCATCCAAACTAGTACAAAAAAGTACCATCCGGAGCAGAGGTTCGTAGAAAGTATTCTCCAGTAGCATCCAAACTAGTACAAAAAGTACCATCCGGAGCAGAGGTTCGTAGAAAGTTATCTCCAGTACCATTCAAACAGTTACCAAACTAGTACAAAAAGTACCATCCGGAGCAGAGGTTCGTAGAAATTATCTCCAGTAGCATCCAAACTAGTACAAAAAGTACCATCCGGAGCAGAGGTTCGTAGAAAGTTATCTCCAGTAGCATCCAAACAGTTACCAAACTAGTACAAAAAGTACCATCCGAAGCAGAGGTTCATAGGAGGGACTCTTGCAAACATTTGAACAGTTCAGAATATGGAAAACTACATTTTGTATATATCATAGGAAATTATATGTAACATAAAGAATATGGAAGAGTGTATGACAGCAATATCACATGAACACATCATTCTGAATACTTCATCAAAACAAAGATATCATTATTTTCCAACTTTATATATTTTGTTTATATACAGTGAGATATCTCTGCAGAAGGAACTATAATAATTTGAACACTATTTATACATTTGTAGTCCCCGTTATTATCATACAATAGTACATACATGTATAACAATTTAAATTTATTAAATTAAAATTACGAAAAATAACATATCAAAAATATCAATCAAATATAAAATCAAAAAAAATTTAAATATTCGATTAATCTTTGGAGAGCTCAAAAATAGGGCAATGAACTCTGATAAATAATTTTTCTTAATTATTAATAGTAAAAATTTGATATATTAATTCGTTTTATCTAAAATGTGGTATATTTTTCATTTTTGGAAATATATAAATTGATTAGAAACATAACAAAAATATACAAAGACACTATGACAAAGGTTGTTTTTATACTTTGGGTATTCATATGTTAATAAATGTTTGAATTATTTATTATATTTTCACAATATTATGTTTTTTATTATAGATATACCTGAAGAAGGGCTCTATTTGGTTGAAAAGTGTTGTTTTTTAACCTAAAGGTCATTTATGCGTAATGTATTCGAAATCATCAAATACACATGGATACAGTTAGTTTATGTGTATTACACATTAAAAGACGTAATAATAAAATATAAAAGTTATATTGGTATAGCTCCTCAATCAATGATTCTTAAACCCAAAGATGGGTTTCTTGAGGATTTTTTTGTCTAAAGAAATTAACTCCTGTTTATACACCGACGTTTCTCAAAAACTTTTTTTTGTCATTTTCAAGACTAAAAACAGCCTTTTTTGTTTTTAGCCTTGAAAATGATAAACAATTTTTAGCGAAACGTCGGTATATAAACAGAACTATTTAGTCTAATTTCTTTAGACTAAAAGTCCTAAAGAAACCTTTAAACTTTAATAAAGATACAATTTGCTTAAGATAACGAAATAGGAGTATCCCAGGCTACTCGGTCTCACTTTGTCATCATTGGGAATTACCAATACCTGGGTGATAATTTATGCTATTTGGAAGGAAAAAAAATTACGGAAAATTGAAAGTTGTGCCCTTCTGCAAGAGCACAACTAACATAGAAAAACAATCAGATTGTTAGACAAACAGCATATTATTATAAACATCAGGCAAAACATCGAACTTGTAAATGGAGACGTACAACCGGTTTCACAAGGGCAGTATGCCTCTTCGAAAGGAACTTCGATATGCATTAGATGATGATGCACGCTATGAATAAATGGAAGTAAGATCCTAAGCCCGACCCAAACCAAAAATCAGGTCGGGTTGGACCCAAAATGTCAGGACATTAGTCCTTTCCTGCGCTTTCACCCTTTTAAAATACCACTCTTCCCTCCCACTTTTCTCAACCCCTCACCAGATGTTTTCTTCATCTAGTGTTTTATCATATTTTTTGTTTGTTTCATTTAACTCTCTGATGATGTTGTAACGAAAGGCCTTAAAGCATATTAATTAATATATATTTGTTTATTGTGGTGTTTAATTCATATATATATATACGAGTTCGAGATTAACAAAGAGCAACACACAAAGTAGGGAAACACACTTACATACTCAAATTTTCGAATAATCCGTTTTCAGGAGAAAAGAGAATGGGAGACCAAGCACGTTGTGGACGCAACGGCAAGTAACCCATATATATATATAAAGATTTCACATAAACACGTGAAATAACAATCAATGATCAAACCACAATAGGAAAATGGGAAAACAAGACTAAGATCTTTCAAACGTAACAAGCGGTCTTCGTGAGAGTTTACTCTGACGGAGACCGCTTGTTACGGTTGAAAGATCTTAGTCTTGTTTTCCCATTTTCCTATTGTGGTTTGATCATTATATATATATATTTATATATACCATGATAAACGAAAAACGGTCCGATAGGACAGATTACAATTAAAATAAGCAGTGACACATAAACTGAAACACAACAAAGACTCACTTTTCAATATTTCGACCGCCATTACGGTCGCAATATTGAAAAGTGAGTCTCTGATGTGTTTCAGTTTATGTGTCACTGCTTATTTTAATTATATATATATTTATATATATTATGCACACTAAAACGATGCATGGATATTAAACTGAGGATTATTTGTTATAAAATAAATAATTTAGATAAAACAGATGACCGAGATTTACTTGGCCAGTCGGCTATACATTGGTTTACGTCGGGCCAGGCTGGATTTTTTAGTCCCCGATTTCACCTCCAATGAGAAACCGGTCGGACAATTCCACCTACAAGTTCGTAGTTTTGTCCCAAGTATACAATAATTTTATACACACAAAAAAATACTTTTAAAAGGTAAATTAATTCTAGATTAATTGATTTCCTACTTGTCAGAAATCAATGAAATCATGAAAACGGGAACTACTTGTATAGTAAAATAAAAATAAAAAAAAAACAATTCTTTAACATAATAACAAGAGGACTAGAATAAACAAAACACACAATGAATAAAATCCAATACTGATAATATTATCAACAAGAAGGTAACAATAAATAATTTCTTACCTCACGACTCTTGGCAACATAATTCTAATAAAATAATAATAAAAACAATAAGTGAGATTAACAGATTTGTAAAGAAGTCTTAGTAACAACAATAACTTTACAGAATCAATTACTATATCCATATATAAATATATATATATATAAAAAGATTTCACACAAACACGTGAAATTCACGTGTTTATGTGAAATCTTTTTATTAGTGTTTCAGTTGGGTTTTTGACTCTGTCGAAGACCACTTGTTACGGTTGAATGATCTTAGTCCTGTTTTCCCATTTTCATAATATATATATATATATATATATATATATATATATATATAAAAATTCAAAACGAAGGAAACACACAGAAAGACACAGACATAACTCACATCGATATTTCGACCATCGTCGTCATCAGGAGGTGTGAAAAGCGAAGAGCGAAGAGTCCGCAGGAAGACAGTTCACACCTCCTGATGACGACGATGGTCGAAATATCGATGTGAGTTATGTCTGTGTCTTTCTGTGTGTTTCCTTCGTTTTGACTTTATTTTATTTAAAAAAAGTCCGCTGGACCGTTTCTTTTAATTATATATATATATATACCATGATAAACGAAAAACAACCCGCTAGAACAGATTACACTTAAAATAAACTGTGACACATAGACAGAAACATAACAAAGACTCACTTTTTAATATTTCGACCGTAATGGCGATCGTCCTCAGGAGAAGAAGTGAATTGACGGAGGGACGACAGTCAACTAAAGAACTCACTGGGTGAGGACTAAAGCAGTGCTTTGACCGCCATTACGGTCGAAATATTGAAAAGTGAGTCTTTGTTATGTTTCTGTCTATGTGTCACAGTTTATTTTTAATATATTTATAATATTTATATATATATATTATATAATATTTAATATTTATTATTAAAGTAGACGGCAGCTTCCGCATTTACGACTTTTTTGCTCGTTTTCTCTAGTTTTCTTACTAGTTTTTTCTGGTTGGGAGTGATTTCATGGAGGAGTTGTCCAGAGACATCAAAGAAATAATCTTTTAGCTTAATGA
The DNA here is from genome assembly GCA_026182355.1 of Hermatobates lingyangjiaoensis. Taxonomy (NCBI): domain Eukaryota; kingdom Metazoa; phylum Arthropoda; class Insecta; order Hemiptera; family Hermatobatidae; genus Hermatobates; species Hermatobates lingyangjiaoensis. Next base: position 147,636 of record JAPFBL010000692.1, read on the forward strand.
ATAATATTATATTTTTACACTTACAAGCTTTCGATTTTCTCAGAAATCATCTGGGACACCCTCCATGAAATCACTCCCTACCAGAAAAAACTAGTAAGAAAACTAGAGAAAATGAAGATGATTTCTGAGAAAATCGAAAGCTTGTAAGTGTAAAAATATAATATTATTGATTAAGCTAAAAGATTATTTCTTTGATGTCTCTGGGACAACTCCTCCATGAAATCACTCCCTACCAGAAAAAATAGTAAGAAAACTAGAGAAAACGAGCAAAAAAGTCGTAAATGCGGAAGTGCCGTCTACTTTAATAAAATATGTTTACAAGAAAATCCTGCAATAAAACTTTTATATATATATATATATATATTATATATATATATATTTAGAAAATAATAAGGCAAATAGAAATCTTTCTAAAAAGATTATTAATCTGAAGCCGCTGTGTTTTTAACAACACTTGTTTAAAAGAAGACTTGCTGCCAGTATACACGAATATATTATATTAATATATATATATCGTCGCGCTCGTTCTTCGACTGGGGGAGATCTCTCTCACTTCGTCCTCCTACTAGTCTACTCTCCTGATGACGAACAACAGTTCGAAATATTGAATTCTGTAAGTTTTCTTTGTATTCTCTTTTCTGTGTCGTGCTTTGTGTAATTTAAATTTTTATAGTCCTTGTGGACCGTTTCTTATTTTTAGTATATATATATATATATTAATATATATATATATATATATATATATATATATATATAAACTGGCAGTAGGTCTTCATCTAAGCATCTATTGTTAAATAGCAGAGGAGATTCTGCATTCACGATTTTTCTTCAGCAACTGTTCTTTTTTCCTAATCACTTTTCTATGCTGCATCTAGTGTTTCAGTTGGGTTTCGACGACAAAGACCGCTTGTTACGGTTGATAGATCTTAGTCTTGTTTTCACATTTCATATTGTGGTTTGATCTCAGTCTTTTTTTTTTCATTTCATATTGTGGTTTGATCATATATATATATATAATATATATATATATATATATTAGTGTGTTTCGGCAGCAAGTCCTCTTTCAGAGGACGATGGCCGAGTTAGGTTGAGTTGAAGGGCCATAAGTTTTTTTGTTGACCTGCACTCACCCCTACTCAGGTAGGGGTACTAATATAAAAATATATATTAGTAAATTTTGGTAGCAGTCCCTCCTGTAAACATACATTGTTAAAAA
>JAPFBL010000693.1:0-119740 GCA_026182355.1 Hermatobates lingyangjiaoensis
AAATAAAACCTTTTTGGGGAAAACTTTCCGAAAACTCGAGATCAATTTTTCACGAACTATACTTTACTTATTATAGTAAAGTAAAATAACAAGCAATGCTAACACACTCACCCACCCACCACACAAAGACATCATCGAAAAAACATAAAACTACTTTCGGGATCTCAAAACGTATAATTCCGTGAAAATTTCGAGATCGAACTTTTTCACGATCACTATACTTTACTTATAGTAAAGTAAAATAAAAGCAATGCTAACACACTCACCCACCCACACACACAAAGACATCATCGAAAAAACATCATAAAACAACTTTTGGGACCTCAAAACATATAATTCCGTCAAAATTTCGAGATCGAATTTTTTACGATCACTATACTTTACTTATAGTAAAGTAAAATAAAAAGCAATGCTAACACACTCACCCACACACACACACAAATACATCATCGAAAAAACATCATAAAACGACTTCTGGAATCTCAAAACGTATAATTCCGTCAAAATTTCGAGATAGAATTTTTTCACGATCACTATACTTATAGTATAGTAAAAACAGGCAAAATTTAGGCCTCTAATGTAAAATCAATCTTCATTGTATGGTTTCAATAATTCATATAGAGTCCAATATTCGGCCTATGTGTGTTTCGGCCTTTGTGGGACAACCAGTGCAACCTAAAGAGTTGCCTATTACTCACTAATTCCCTAAAAAGTTTCTAATTGGTTTTCTTTTTTTTTTTTTTTTCAGAGAATCAAATTATGAAGAAATCACTGGAACTACTAATACAACTCAAACGAACAGTACTGATCAACTGAAGATAGAACGAACTGAAGAAGAAGCAGCATCAATTGAAGATGAAGGGATCGATAGTGAATAAATTAAATAGAAAAATATAATTTTATATAAGAAAAATTGTACATAACATTATGTATGAATTTGTTGACTGGGGGGGATCATCTGTTTTTTTAATATTATATAAGACTTTAGATTGAACAGCAAAAGAAGAGGATATCAGGAACGCAGAAGTTTATAGGAGCTACTGACTGGGAACATTCGAATTGTAAATATTATCGGATGACTTGCTATTAATCTGTATTAATTATAATTATATAAGTAATTATAATTACTTAATAACACTAATTAAACTTGTAAAACTACGTGTCACGCTTTGTTATAATATTAATAATTAGGCATTTATAATTGCTGTAATTAAACTACAGCTACAAATCAAAGTCATCATAATTAGACCTCATTATATTCTCTAATTAGCATTTAATAGAATAAAGTTAATTAGTTTATTTCATGTACATACTTTTACTTTGTATACCTAAAAATAGCTCATATTATCAGTATGAGTTAGGTAATTTTTTTTTAAATTACATTAATTTTAAATTTTATTAATTTTTACAAATTCAGAACGTCTTTTTTTAACGTTAAATAACAATGAAATTTTGTTAAAAAATTGAATACTTAAGATTAGCGATTTATAAAAAAATTCAACCCACCTGATTCTGATGAAGACCGCTTGTTAAGGTTGAAAGATCTTAGTATTTTCTTTCCCATTTCTTATTCTCCTTTGAACATTGACTGTTGTTTCACGTATTTATTGTGAAATTTTGTTAGATTTATATATATATATATATATATATATATATATATGACGAATGACAGTTCGAAATATTGAGAATTCTGTCAGTGTGCTTTTTATTTCTTTTTCTGTGTCGTTCTTTGTGTAATTTAAGATATATATATATTATATATAATTTATATATATATATATATATATAAATATATATTAGATATATATATTTATATATATATATATATATATATATAAAGATTTCACATAAACACGTGAAATAACAATCAAAACAAGACTAAGATCATTCAACCGTAACAAGCTGTCTTCGTCAGAGTCAAAAACCAACGTCAGTTGGTTTTTGACTCTGACGAAGACCGCTTGTTACGGTTGAAAGATTTAGTCTTGTTTTCCCATTTTCTTATTGTGGTTTGATCATTGATATATATATATATATATACTATTATATTTATTTATATATATGTATTTATATATATATACTTCTACCAAGCTCAATGAGCGTTTGAACAACCATAGAGCTTCGGTCGGTCAGCGCAAACAGCTTCCTGTAGCTATCCATGCCAACAGCCATAACCTTTCTTTTAATGACTGCTTTTCTGTTCAAATCATTAAGCTAGTGACCACTGATGACCGTAGTTTGACATTAAGAGCGTCTGAGGAGGCCCACATATGGTTATTGGGGGCCCGATCAGATCCCGGTTTAAATCAGAAGCGTTAACTTTTATTTGTTTTTCCTTTTATTTTTAACTTATATTTTCATATTCATATATATATTTTTTTATTTTATTATTTTTTTCCACCTTTTTTTTCCTTTTTTTATTATATATATTTTTTATTTTATTTATTTATTTATTATTTCCTTTTTTTAATTTTTAATTTATAATTTTTAATTTTATAATTTTATCTATTGTTTTTGCTTTCTCCGTTCTCCGACGTTTAGTGCCTAGCCCCTTTTTTACGCTAGTGCTGCTCTCTTCGGTTGACTCTTTATTTCTTCATTCGCGCTCCGTTCTTCGACGTGGGGAGATCTCTCTCACTTCGTCCTCTCTACTAGTCTACTCTCCTGATGACGAACAACAGTTCGAAATATTGAATTCTGTAAGTTTTCTTTGTATTCTCTTTTCTGTGTCGTGCTTTGTGTAATTTAAAGTTATATATATATATATATATATATATATGTGTGTGTGTGTGTGTGTGTGTGTATGTGTGTTTGTAAATCGACAGAAAGTCTTCTTGTAAGCAGATATTGTTAAAAGTAGCAATACAGCTTCCGTTATCACCATTTTTGACCTGGTGGCCTCCATGTTATGGCGATTTTCCGATCTTGCGATATGACTTGCAATATGAATTGTCCAAAGTGACATAATTCATGTCGAGCTTTCGACCATAATAACATTGGTCAAAAAATATTTTCCCATTACAATATGAAATGGGAAAACAAGACTTAAGATCTTTCCAACCGTATTTAGTCAAAAACCCAACTGAATTTAATAGATCAAATATTATAAATATTAGCAACGGTCTCTTCAAAACTTGATACTTTCGTTACGAGGGCAATAGTCTCTTCTAAGAGGGTTGACAGCTAACGGATAGTTTTTTACTCTTTCTTACTGTACTCCTTTGTTTCCCCAAACATCCCTTTCTTGTCATTAGTCCTTTCCTGTGCTTTCACCCTTTTAAAATACCACTCTTCCCTCCCACTCTTCTCAACTCCTCACCAGATGTTTTCTGCATCTAGTGTTCAGTTGGGTTTTTGACTCTGACGAAGACCGCTTGTTACGGTTGAAAGATCTTAGTCTTGTTTTCCCATTTCATATTGTGGTTTGATCATTGATTGTTATTTCACGTGTTTTATATGAAATCTTTTTATATATGTAAATTAACGTAATCCTTATTAATTTAGTTAATTCTATTTTCTTAATAATTCCATTCTTTGTTGTACAAGTGTTGATATTGCATGTTACACATTACAAACTTTTAGTATAGATGTCTCTTGTATTGCTCAAATATCGAGTTGAAAATCAAAATTTTATTTTTTTTGTAAATTGACAATTTATGTATAAAACAGTCAAAATGTTTAATTTTCATAATTTTTAATTCGCCTAGTTATTGTTTCTAATATATTTTATCTCCAAAAGGAACAAAAACTAACTTTTTTGTGTTTAAGGGGCCAGAGTCCTTTTAATTACCTTTAAAAAATCAAACTCTCGTTGCCAACTTTTCGGTTTTATTTAAAACCTTTTTTCATAGGCCTACAAAGGACAATAAGAAATCACATATATAAATCACATCAAACGGTCGATATATTATTGAATCTGCTATATATATATATATTATATATATATATATATTATATATTTGGGTATATATATATATATAGTTCAATATAGACAAAGAAACATAGAGAAATCAAAAGAACACACTTACAGTCTCTAATTTTCGGTTTGAACCGTCTTCAGGAGAGATAAGAGAGGGAAACCAAGCGCACTGGTTCAGAGACAGTTGGAGACCAACCTCACCAACCGTCTCTGAACCAGTGCGCTTGGTTTCCCTCTCTTATCTCTCCTGAAGACGGTTCAAACCCAAAATTAGAGACTGTAAGTGTGTTCTTTTGATTTCTCTATGTTTCTTTGTCTATATTGAACTATATTTGTCCGTTTTGGATCGTATTTCCAACGAAAAAGTGTATATATATATATATATATATATATATATATATATATGAAGTTTAAACCACAAAGGAAAAAGGAAAACAATAGAAAAAATGCTCTGAGGTCTTTCAATGTATGTCATCGGAGAGCAAACATTGAAAGGCCTCGGAGCATTTTTCTATTGTTTTGCTTTTCCCATTGTAGTTTAAGCTTCATTAACTGCATCACGTGTTTATTTATTGTGATTTTTCTGCATATATATATAAATATATATATATATACTTTTTCGTTGGAAATACGATCCAAAACGTACAAATATAGTTATATATATATATATATCAATGATCAAACCACAATAAGAAATGGGAAAACAGGACTAAGATCTTTCAACCGTAACAAGCGGTCTTCGTCAGAGTCAAAAACCCAACTGAAGGTTGAAAGATCTTAGTCTTGTTTTCCATTTCTTATTGTGGTTTGATCATTGATTGTTGTTTCAAGTGTTTATGTGAAATCTTTATATATATATATATATATTATATATATAAACAGTACCGTATTATATATATATATATATATATATATATATATGAATTAAGCACCACAATAAACAAATATAAATTAATTACAATACTCTAAGGCCTTTCGTTACAACATCATCAGAGAGCTAAATGCACCAAACAAAAAATATAATAACGTGTTAACCTGGCTGATTGAAGTCTATCAATACAAGACAATACTATCATACAAGCTTCAATCAACTAGGTTAACTTGTTATTATATTTAATAACCAGTAACTGTAACACAACGTTTATGGCGGTCGTCCTCAGGAGAAGAAGTGAATTGACGGAGAAACGACAGTCAAAGTGAGTTTTTGTTATGTTTCTATGTGTTACAGTTTATTTTAAGTGTATTCTATCCTGCCGGACAGAATTTCATTTAACTATAACTCTCTGATAACAGAAACATCACATTTTCTATACATAACTTTCTGATGTCATTGTATTTTTATTTAGTTAATGCCTAAAGAAGAACACTACGTGTTTGAAACGCGTGTTTAATATTATTAAATTTCTATATGTGGAGACTATTGTTTCAGATATATTCTAACCTGTTTTTGACTTTAAACTTTAAAGTGCACGGTTTTAACCGTGTGCACTTTAAAAAAAATCTGGAGTGGCCTACACTCTACTTTACTATAAGTAACTCAATGTCAAATTTCTTGAGTATATAAAACATAACGTATTATTTAAGCATAACGTAAACATCTAAATGGGATATAATTATTAGCCTTTCATTCGTGAGAAAGTACACATAGTGATTGAAGGACATATCAATTTATAAGCTTATTTTTGTACATCACAAATAATTTATTATTTGCAAATAATTTCATTAGTATAACTACAGCAGTAATAACATTTTTGAAAAACCATGTGAACATTTCTTGAAACGAAATATCATCCTACAAGAGAACATGGCTATTGTTCAAATAGCCAGTAGATTTCTTACATCGTTTACTTGACATCCTTCTACATTGAATATTAATGTAAAATTTTCAAATTTGAAACAGTAAAATACCCTTTTTTTCTCTGAAAAACATCTTAAACAGCGAAGAAAATGTTGTTTTAAGCTGATTTGTTAATTAAAGATGTACGATAATTACAGTTATTAATCTCTAAACGAAAGATTTATATTTTGAATTATCTTTTACATTTTTGGTTTTTAACAGAATTATTATACTGGGAATTTTATGACTTCTTAGTATTTAATAAGATCATTTTCCTTCCCCTTTGTCAAATAACATATATACGATTTTTTTTAATGAGTGTTATCATTTACCTGCACAATATTATTCCTCTTACATCTCTTATAAGTCAATAATATATTTTCATTTTTCCATTAGAAACATCAATTTTATCTCAGTGGATTCGCTCAAAAAATTTCTAAGTCAATGTAAACAATGTAAAAAAATACAAAAAATTCGACAAGTATAGCAGGTGATCTCTTAGTCTAGGATAAACAAAGAGTTTTTATATCGTTATTGCTCTTTTCCGTAATTGAAACTTCATGATTTTTTTTTATGAATTGCTAATTTTTTGTTCCATTTTTGGTCAAATTTTCATAATTTTTTAACGAGCCGTTTAGCGTCAAAAAAACATTTTCTGAAAACACAAATCGTACTCTAACGCCCCTTTAGCGAATGTAATTTTAGAAAAAAATATCTCAACTCATTGTCCATATAATGTTCTATTTATAGGCATAGTTTCATTCTTGTCCGTCAAACAGTATGGCTTGTATCGCTCTCACAAGGTTTGAGATTGATTTATAAGTCAAAATTTGTACATTTTATTGAAAAAAATATATTTCCTGTTGATATAAAATTTTGAATATATTTTTCGTTTGTTCCATTTGCAACCTCAAAGATAATGTCAAAATCTCAAAACTCTAGGGTTAGTAGTTTAGGAGAAATAAATGTTTTAAAAAAAACGGTTTTTGGCAAAAAAAGTGACTTTCCCATCATGCATAATTCTTCCCAAACAATAGGGATCTTCGTCTAAATGGGGCCCATTTTTGTGTAAAATATCAACTTGATCCATCAAAGATTCTGGACCGTAGCGTGGTAACAAGCAATGCTAACACACGCACCCACCCACCCACCCACCCACACACACACACACACACACACACAGACATCATCGTAAAAACTTCATAAAACGACTTCTGGGACCTCAAAACATGTAATTCCGTCAAAATCTCGAGATAGAATTTTTTCACGATCACTATACTTTACTTATAGTAAAGTAAAAATATAACTGTATTTATATTTGCGATAGAAATAATCTGTAAAAAATGTTATAAAGTTTCATGTGTCTAGTTTTAAGTATAGTTATTGAATAATTTTTCACCACAAAATTCGTAACAATTTTTAGATAAGTAAAAAATATTTTCTTTTTTTTGTCAGAAGAGGTGGACCATTTCATTGGCCTCCACGTTCGCCAGATTTGACTCCATTAGATTTTTTTTTTATGGGGACATGTGAAAACAATTGTGTATGCAACCAAACCTAGTTCATTAGAAGATTTGAAAGCTAGAATAACTAATGTGATTTCAGGCATTACTATAAATCAATTGGCAAATGTTTTTCGTGAACTGCAAAATCGTATTACCCTTTGTATTGTTAATGATGGAGGGCATGTGGAAACTTCAATAAAATTTCAATAAAAGCTTAAAAAATATAGATTTACTTCTTTCAAATCCATTTTACAGATTATTTCTATCGCAAATATAAATAAAGTTATAAATTTTTTAAAGTGCACACGGACTTTATTGACACCCTGTATATGTTCCAAAGCTTCTCAGCCATATAACCACCAAAATCAAATCTAACCATGTCTTAACTTTTTTTACCCTTCGAGTTTAAATATTTTTAGCAAAACACATCTTTCCTTTTCGTCAAATTGTATTTCCTTTAGGATAATAATCCATAAAGTCAAAAACCACGGCTTAAAATTACGACTAATATCAAAACACCGGACAAAACAAAAAAAAAACCACAAATACATTTTTTTTATATTATCTGTTTATTTAAAAAATAAAAAACTAAGTACAAAAGATATAATTTAAAACCATAATAAGTAAGCTATTAATAGTAATACCATATAAGACAACTCTCCAACCCAATACAAAACTTATATTTAATTATATTTTTTTTTTTTTTTTTTTTTTTATTTTTAATAGACTAATGAACCTTAGTTGAGTTCATTTCATGAGATTCAGTTGACCACTTATACCATAAGGATTAGTTAAAGCTGAAGCATCTTCTTCGCAAGACAAGTTGATTCAATTCTTTGCTTGTGAATATGTAGTTTCACTTCATTTAATAAGCCTAAGGCTTCACTGTTATGAGGTTCAACCTACAACAGAATTTATCAAAAATTATATATATATATACAATAGATTCAATAATATATCGACCGTTTGATAGAATAGGTATCGATATAGGGTCGATATTTCGAACTGAAGTTCGTCGTCAGGGAGAAGAAGGGAAGAGGAAGAGGCACGTGCGTCCACTCTGCCAGCGCGAGTGGACGCACATGCCTCTTCCTCTTCTCTTCTTCTCCCTGACGACGAACTTCAGTTCGAAATATCGACCCAGTAAGTTTTCTCGCTTCTTCTATTTGTTGTCTTTTTTCATTTATATATCCGTCCTTTTTGGACTGTTTTAATATTTTGATTTATATATATATATATTTTGGTATATATTGGCAGCAGATCTTCTCTCAAGCATATTTTATTGAAAATGATCGCAGTTTCTGCGTTAACGACCTTTTTGTTGGTCGTTAACGTTAACGACCTTTTTGTTGGTCGTTAACGTTAACGTTAACGTTCGCCATTGGCGAACCTGATTTATAGTTTACCTACTATAATAAGGAGAATAGCCAGGAGGTTAGAATCAGTTAACAAAAAGGTCGTTAACGCAGAAACTGCGATCATTTTCAATATATATATATATATATATATAATAAGTAATACCTCGAGAACGGTTTCCAAGTCCTGCTTGGCCTTGAAGGGCTCCTGAAGGGCATTAGCTGCCTTTGCTCTTCTCATCAAACACTTAACATGACGGGGCATTCTTTCCAAAACCCTTCCTGTTAGTTCACAGCAAAGTTCAAACTGTGCTAAGTGAAGACAGCACAGTGACCAGTTAGCAATGACAGCAAAGTAAATGTCACTTTGGTCATCGAGATTGCCGCCGGCCCAACAAATCCGGTAGAAAGATCTGCGTAGGAAATGAATAGCATCCAAGTATCTGAAAAAAGAAAAAAAAATGTTTATCCAAATCAAATATATATCAAAAACCACGGCTGCTACAAAACTTTTGTAAAACCTATCAAGTTTGTAAGCTTTGGATCAGAGAAAGAATTGATGAACGCATCAAACAAAGGTGGTCTGAGGAGGACACGTGTCTTATTTCAAAGCAGTTGTGGCCTTCTTGTAATTCTAGAAGAACGAAGGATCTTCTTTCTAGGAATAGAAGAGATGTAGCCAATGTGATCGATGTTTTCACGGGACAATAGCAAAGTAGGTGACACGCCACCAGATTAGGATTGGGGGCGAGGGATTTTTGCAGGGCATGCCAGAATGAGGAAGAGGAAGAGACAATTTTTCACTTTCTCTGTCAATGCCCTGGTCTGGCTCAAAGAAGGAAAGAAGCACTAGGAGAATATTTCTTTGACATTTCTTGAGAACTTATCATCCACTGGTATCAGGGAACTGTCTAGATTTATTGTTCTCTCGAGATGGTTCGAGTGGACCAGTGACGGGAAAGAATAGCCCCAATTCCTCTTTGTGGTATCACAAGGGGCCGGCTTGCGGCCTATGTGTGTTCTCTCTCAGGACGGCCACTGTAATCTAACCTAACCTAACCTACCAAGTTTAATAACTTGGTAGGTTAGGTTAGAAGAAACTTGCTATTTGTTAGAAGAAAGTAACAAATCTTCTAAAAAAATTGTATTAAATCAGAAACATATTTATTTATTTACAAATATAATAAAAGTACACTCGACCCTCGAGATTTTGTACTTCAAGAAACCGTAGTTTCAAGTTTCCATACCTTTTTTTTCTTATGAATAGCATTATGGGAGGCAGTCGCTTCAATGGAACACACTGTTTTCACTTTTTAAAGATGTTATATTTAACACAAAATAAACTCAATCTCCTGGGTATGAGGAACAGGATCTCTATATCCACTGGGTACCAGGACATGCAGGAGTAGAGGGAAATGAACGAGCAGACGAACTTACGAGGGAAGCTGCTCAGAAACCGCATATAGGTCCAGAACCATATTGTGGTATAGGACAACACACTATACAAGAACTCCGCAGGAGTAGAGGGAAATGAACGAGCAGACGAACTTACGAGGGAAGCTGCTCAGAAACCGCATATAGGTCCAGAACCATACTGTAGTATAGGACAACACATTATACAAGAAACACCTCAGGAAAGAGGATAGAGAAACAGGAAGCAATACTGGGATTCTCTTCAAGGACACAGACAATCAAAGATACTTCTCAATAAGTTTGAGAATAGGCAAATCTTATATTGTAAGGAAAGGAGCAGGAATAATCTAAGGATTTTAACCCGGTTTTCTAACGGGTCACTGCAAACTTAATGACCATCTCCGGAAAATGGGTATTAGCAATGATGATTTGTGCAGGTTCTGCAAAGTTGAGGAAGAAACACCGTTGTATCTGCTGGCTTATTGTCAAGCCATTGTGTTACACAGAGCTAGGTGCTTCAGAACACTCAACCAAACCATAGAAGAGCTTTTACCGTTGGACCCAGGAAAAGTGCTGAGCTTTTTGGAGGCGTTGAAGCTAACTGGAGTACTATAGTACAGAAGGGGGGGAAAGTATAATAGTTTTTGGGACGCAGTACTAAAATCACCCTCAACAAATAAATATATATATTTAACACACATTAAACTTATTTATTGACGCATGACGCATTGACGACCTCAATTTATTGACGCATGAAGGTGAATAAATCTGAGTACGTCGTCCCTTGGAGAGGATGATAAGCCGACAGTCCTCCTTTAGCCTGTACAATGTCAGATAACTCGTTAAAGATCTCTACTCGAAATTCACTTGAGTTAGGCAAAATTTAGGACTCTCAATGTAGAATCTGGAATCACCGATCAAACAAAAAGACGGTAAACGACTGACGTTATCACACGCTAGGGGAGATCGGTTTAAACGAAAAAAAATTACACTGCCGGCAAGTTTTATAACAGTGTGCTGTGACGAAAATGGAAGAACAACTAGACTAATGCATAAAACGTAAAGACACTTTGGAATGAGTCAGTTTTAAGGGAATGCACAGAGACAAAATCATTCTTTTATTATATATATATATATATATATATATATATATAACAGATTCAATAATAACACACTATAATAAAATAATAACACACCTATATATATATATATATATATATATATATATATATATAATATATATATATATATAGGTGTGTTCTCTAATCGGGGTTCGGTCAATTTTCCAGGACAAAAAATCAAACTCTCGTTGCCAACGTTTCGGTTTTATTTAAAACCTTTTTCATAGGCAGAAGTAAGAATTTTTTAACTAAGAAAATGAAATTTACATTATTTAAAGGAACAACAATGTTAGCCGGACAAAACCTTCGACTAGACTGTCGAAGTCTATTCATTTTCTTAGTTAAAAAATTCTTACTTCTGCCTATGAAAAAGGTTTTAAATAAAACCGAAACGTTGGCAACGAGAGTTTGATTTTTTGTCCTGGAAAATTGACCGAACCCCGATTAGAGAACACACCTATTCTATCAAACGGTCGATATATTATTGAATCTGTTATATATATATATATATATATAACAATTAAAAGAAACGGTCCAGCGGACTTTTTTGAAATAAAATAAATTCAAAACGAAGGAAACACACAGAAAAGTAGGCAGGGAGTCACCGCCCTGCCTTCCTACGGGACTCTTCGCTCTACACACCTCCTGATGACGACGATGGTCGAAATATCGATGTGAGTTATGTCTGTGTCTTTCTGTGTGTTTCATTCGTTTTGAATTTATATTATATTATATATATAAAGGTTTCACATAAACACGTGAAATATCAATCAATGATCAAACCACAATAAGAAATGGGAAAACAAGACTAAGATCTTTCAACTGTAACAAGCGGTCTTCGTCAGACTCAAAAACCGAACTGAACGCTAGATGCAGAAAACATCTGGTCAACTCCTCACCAGATGTTTTCTGCATCGAGTGTTCAGTTGGGTTTTTGACTCTGACGAAGACCGCTTGTTACGGTTGAAAGATCTTAGTCTTGTTTTCCCATTTCTTATTGTGGTTTGATCATTGATATATATATATATATATATATATATATACAATTAGACGAAACGATTCTTCGAACTGAATAAACTAGAATTTAAAAAAGAACACATAGAAAGGAAACCACTGAACTCACTACTATATTTCGATGTCCTCGTCTTCAGGAAAAGAAGTGAATCCACAGAAGTGATTCACTTGTTTTCCTGAAGACGAGGACATCGAAATATAGTAGTGAGTTCAGTGGTTTCCTTTCTATGTGTTCTTTTTTAAATTCTAGTTTATATATATATATATACATATATATATAACAGAGGAGAGAGAGAGAGAGAGAGAGAGAGAGAGAGAGATTTGCAATTCACCTGTGACGAGAAATCAACTCACTAGCTTTTTCTTTCAACCTTTCGGCATCCTTCATTTTCTCTTCTTCAGTCATTTCATACACTTGTTTTAAAGGCGGTGTTGAGTTAAGAAGCACAATACAAGCGTTTATAAAGCTTTGTTGGATTTCTAGTTCACATTCGGCTTCTTCTTGTGGTATCATTGAAAACAATACCAACCCCATTGACCTTTCGAACTCGCTTTCTCCTTCATTTATGGTGAAGAGCATTTCTTCGCCAGGTAAAGGGAGTCCTCCAATAGAGCCTTTACAATCTAAAACACAGCAATACTATAACTATAGCACTCTACTAGACTACAACACACAACAATAACACTGCACTGTTCTATAACACACAGCATGACTATAACCATAATGCTGTCATATACTCAAACACACAACAATACTACAACTAGAGCACTGCAGTATACTATAACACACAGCCAGCCTATGACTATAGCACTGTACTATACTACAACACGCAACAATAACACTGTACTGTTCTATAACACACAGCATAACTATAACCATAACGCTGTCATATACTCAAACACACAACAATACTACAACTAGAGCACTGCTCTATACTATAACACACAGCCAGCCTATGACTATAGCACTGTACTGTACTACAACACGCAACAATAACACTGCACTGTGCTATAACACACAGCATGACTATAACCATAACGCTGTCATATACCCAAACACACAACAATAACACTGTACTGTACTATAACACACAGCATGACTATAACCATAACGCTGTCATATACTCAAACACACAACAATACTACAACTAGAGCACTGCAGTACACACAACAATAACACTGTACTGTTCTATAACACACAGCATAACTATAACCATAACGCTGTCATATACTCAAACACACAACAATACTACAACTAGAGCACTGCACTATACTATAACACACAGCCAGACTATGACTATAGCACTGTACTGTACTACAACACGCAACAATAACACTGTACTGTGCTATAACACACAGCATGACTATAACCATAACGCTGTCATATACTCAAACACACAACAATACTACAACTAGAGCACTGCAGTACACACAACAATAACACTGTACTGTTCTATAACACACAGCATAACTATAACCATAACGCTGTCATATACTCAAACACACAACAATACTACAACTAGAGCACTGCACTATACTATAACACACAGCCAGACTATGCTGTAGCACTGTACTATACTACAACACGCAACAATAACACTGTACTGTACTATAACACACAGCATGACTATAACCATAACGCTGTCATATACTCAAACACATAGGAAGACTATAACTATAGCACTGTCATATACTTTAACACACAACAATACTATAACTAGAGGACTGCAGTGTACTATAAGACACAGCAAGCTATAACTATAGTACTGTCAAATACTTTAACACACAACAATACTATAACTGTAGCACTTTTCACATACATGATATATAACAATACTACAACTATAGCACAACAGTATACTATAACACACACAATACTACAACTAGAGCATTGTCGTATACTATAACACAACAATACTATAACCATGACATCATAGTGTACTGCGTACACCAGGAGTGGTGCTTTACATACTATGCACAAAATTTTTAACATAGGGTTTCAGATGCACCACAAATCTTTTTTAACTCAACATCTACATACCTTATATATATATATATATAGTTCAATATAGACAAAGAAACTAGAGAAATCAAAAGAACACACTTGCAGTCTCTAATTTTCGGTTTGAACCGTCTTCAGGAGAGATAAGAGAGGGAAACCAAGCGCACTGGTTCAGAGACGGTTGGAGACCAACAGTGTTGCCGCATGCGTGCCCGGTCACAGAAAATAAGGTAAACAGGAATCAATTTAACCGTCTCTGAACCAGTGCGCTTGGTTTCCCTCTCTTATCTCTCCTGAAGACGGTTCAAACCGAAAATTAGAGACTGTAAGTGTGTTCTTTTGATTTCTCTATGTTTCTTTGTCTATATTGAACTATTTTTTGTCCGTTTTGGATCGTATTTCCAACGAAAAAGTGTATATATATGCCGCCATCTTTCTTTCTGTACTGGTACTATTTGTTGTTATTAATGTTCTATGCCTAATTTCTTGTTTCCTTTCTGTGTTCTATTACTAATTCCGCTTCTCACACTTAATCTTACTATTTCTGTCTCACTTTACTAAAAATTCCCTTTACTCTCTAATTTGCTAAGACGGCAAGAGGCCGAAATTATCGAGATTCGTGAGTGTTCGTCCTTTTTCTTGTGTTCTCTAGCTGTAACTTTAATTTTATATATATATATATAAAACTGCACCGCCCCTAGTGGGGCCATGCAGCCCTACCACAGGCTGCATTGGCTTTATATCCACAAGTTCTTTGAACCAGGGGCTAAAAAGGCTACTGTCCTTATCAGAATCAACAATAATTTCATAGTATACTGTATAAAGCAATTCAGTATACTGAATATAACAAGAATATACTATATCAATAAGTATGCTGTATAAAGCAATGAAGTAACCATGAAAAATAGTATACTACCCAGCTCAATAAATAACTATGGCAAAATAGTATCCAACAATTATATAACTACAGAAATATAGTATAACATGCATTAGTAATAGAGTATACTGCGTATTTACTATTAATAAACAGTTTTATTAATCAAAAACATTTCCAATAGAATTAACATGTGAATAAACTGTAGTAAATGTAAGCAAACTTAATTGAAGCCAGAAGTGTATTATATCTTCACTAGGGTAATAGCTTTTGACCTACATGAAAGACATTCAGTCAACCAGAATTAAAACTACTTTTCAAAATGAAGCTGTTTGACTAAATATAATTGTAAGGCGAAAAGAAACAACCAGCTGACTTAATTACGCATTTAAAACTGAAACATCCGAAACTGTTACTTATCGTAACAAATATTCAGTGTATAAGGTGTGCGATCTATGGTAAGTTAACACAACTAAATCTAACCAAACGAAGCTAGGTATAACTAGTATTACATAAAAACACAGATTTAAAAAAAAAATAGATGTTATCTATTCACATCTTTCTCTGGTCAGTCTGTATATGAAAAGGAGTCGAAATATCAAGCCCAATTACGGAACCAGAGAAATATCGGAGTTTTTTTTTTCTATTTTAAAATTGATTTGGGCTTTCCATAGTCTTGAAGCGAGAAAAAAGCAAAAAAAAAATGTTTTGTTCAGATATAAGTAATATTACGATTGTGTATAACTGGTTTGCAGAATTTAATGGAGAACACTTTAGTTTCAGTGATGAGAATTCATGATCAAAGATAAGAAATATTTACAAAATAAAGAAACAGCTACAATTCATGATTTAAATTCTAAAAACAAGACACATTACAGTACTCACCAATATATTTAAAAAGAACTCTACATGAATAATTATCATAAGGATGTCTCCTGATGGTTCCTTGATTGATTATTCTTTTCTTTATTTTACCATCAATGTGAATCCAGTCCCAGCTGGAATCATCCATTGGCTCCATTTCATACTAATTCAGAAAGGACAACTTACAAAACTTGAACAGTAAACAGTTAACTCGAACGTTCAGTGTAAAGCATGGATAACCACTGTGCAACCTTTATAGCGGTTGAAGCAATTCAAAATTGAAATCGATGAAGTTTTTTTTTATAATTTAAGAAGCCATTGTTGTTTTATACAATGAAATAACAATGCTTATGTAATTTAAACTATTTAACATTACTTTTAATTAAATATCAATTAAGCATCAGTTTTATATTTGGATTAACAGTTGATTTAAGGTTTTATGATACCTTAATATTATTTTGATTTCAGTTTTATCAAAAAGATTTCAATATTTATTTATAATTCCTATTACTTTCGTAATTATTAATCGTAAAATAATTGAAAGAACAGTAAACTAAATAGGACAATTTGTTTAAATGTTAATTTATGTAATTTCATGTAATTAACCATACAATTTGAATGATATTAACTATTATTCTGTTATTAATAAGAAATTTACATCTAGTAAGTTACTAATAATAAATACTGGGATTCTAATAAGAAAAGGTAAAGATATATTTTTATGTTTTGTATATTTTTAGTGTTTCATTGTCCCTTGTAATAATTGAAAACTGTAATTATGTAATACTCATTTAAGGTAATTACTGATAAACAAAAGTTCAAGATTCTAGAATATTCATAAGAGAGAGAGAGAGAACGAAAGAAAAATGTTTTGGCGCAAATTAACTCTAAATTTATAGTTTTACTATCGACTCAAAGTATTGTTTATTGTGCACATTTGAAACATTGTTTAATGATAATCTATATAAATAAAATAATGGTTTTGTCTGTACATTGCTTAGAACTGACTCATTTCAAGTTTTCTGTACGTTTCATACAGTGGAGAAACCGAATCTACCCTTACAAAAATTTCTGTCGATTTGTCCGCAAAATTTTGTTACAAGTAAACTCACCCACCATTAGACATATCAAGCTGAAACTTTGACTGTAGATTTTTATTGGAAATTCAACGTAGAAACAAAGTTATGGACGTTTAGAGCGAAAACGTTGGTGACAAGTAAACTCAGCCATCGTGAGACATAGCGAGCTGAAACTTTGTCACTAGATTTGTGTATGTCTAACTTAAAATATAGGCTCTGAATGGATTGAAAGTTCAGCGTAGAAGCGACGTTATGAACGTTTAAGCTGTATTTCGCTAACTTCACAGACATGTTTATTTTGAAAATATACAGGTTTAGGAAGTAGGTATTGTGAATTAATTTTTATTTCATTTGCGTATATGAATATACTGAGTTTTTGATCTTATTGACAAGGTGTTACCCAGAGTTCAAGATGTACTATCTATTCAGAACAAATGGCTTTGTGAACGAGCAATTCTCAACCTTTAATATGAACAGGCAGGAAAAATCAACAAACAAGTTTCTTATGCTATATCATGGCGAGGAAAGAACTTACAAGTCAGTAAAGAGAGTGATTAGTGATGAGGAAGCAGTTCATTATCCAACTGAATTTCTTGACTCTGAATTTATTTCTCCTGGACTGCCTGCTCATGAGTAAAACTTTTAAAGTAGGAGCACGAATCATGCTGCGATTTAGTATCAGTAACGAACTTCATGCTATAGAACTTGAGAGCCCAAAAAATGTGCAACGGGACACGACTCTTGACTTTGTGCTCAGCACAGATATGCCATACAGGCGGACATCATGACTGGGTGTGGTGTTGGAGAGTCTGTGTGTACACCACGCATAGAATTGATTGTGACACACTATCCGTACCAATCAAATGATTGCAATGCTGAGTCAGCGTCTATTTTGCCATGACGGTAACTAAGTCGCTAGGGGAAACTATATTTACCGCAGGATTCAAGTTAGCGAGACCAAGTTTTTCTCACATGGTCAACTGTAGTTTGCTTGCACAAGAGTCAGAGGTTCTAACTCTTTGTTCTTCCATGAACCTGAAGGACAGACAGCTAATGTAGTGTATACAGAGACATTTACTTAACACTGTACTGATAATAATATTTTCTAATATTCTATAATTTCTAATGATATTTTAGAATACCATGTATAATCATATTTTTAGGCTTTAGGAACAGCACAAAATAATCAAACAAATCTCATTATACATTATTTATTTCAAAAATTCTTTGTCAGTCATCTATATAAAAAATAATCTTTACAAAAATAGTTCAATACTTTTTTTTTTCATTTTTTACAGTTTCATTTCACAGTAAGTAAGAAAATATACTTTCTAATGTTCAAATATAATAACAATGGATAAAGGTTTACATATACATATATAAAAGGTTTTATATAAACACGTGAAATAACAATCATTGATAAAACCATAATATAATGTGAAAAAAAAATGACTAAGATCTTTCAACAACAACAAGAGGTTTTCGTCAGAGTCAAAAACCCAACTGACTGCGTTTCTTTTTTTTTTAAATTGGATTTTTGAGTGTGACAAAGACTTCTTGTTATGGTTGAAAGATCTTAGTCTTTATTCTCATTTCTTATTGAGAAATATGAACACATATATGTATATATATTTCATATTAGAATACGTTGGCAGCAGGTCTTTTCTCAAACATATGCGGTTAAAATTTGCAGCAGCTTCTGCACTCACTAACTTTGCGCTGGTGGCCTCGATCCTTCGGGTGACTTTTCTTTCTTCTGGCTGCAGTTGCCATAACATCTGTCCTAGAGACATCTTCAATATTTTACGAACTTAAGTATTTGATCTGATTAGTATTTAAGCTCTTAACTACAAGGCATGCTCTACCTGATGATGACCAAGGTTTATATGGTCGAAAGCTCGTAAAATATATTTCATATTGTATATATTTCTACATACTAGTATATTTTGGGAGCAGACCTTCATTAAGACATGTTTTATTAAAAAGTATGCCAATTTTCATTTTCGTTCTCTTTTTATTTAATTTCTCAAGTTTTGATAATCCAAAATATGCTATAAATGCGGGGTTTCAGGTGGTATTTTTGTTCAGCTCGTCCTCGTCTGAGAGAATTATCGTCCTTTCGACCGCGTCTGTCTTTTTCTAGTCTTTTCTTGCGGGGCTTAGTAGGATGTTTGTTGGGGGGTTCTGGGTCGGGGTCGCAGGTGGTATTTTAGTTCAGCTCTCCCTGGTCTGTGAGAATTATCATCCTTTCGACCGCGTCTGTCTTTTTCTTTTTCTAATCTTCTCTTGCGGAGCTTAGAGGGATATTTGTTGGGGGGCAGGGGGGTGAGTCTCTTGGTCGGGTTTGCAGGTGGTGTTTCTGTTCAGCTCTCTCTGGTCTGTGAGAATTATCGTCCTTTCGACCGCGTCTGTCTTTTTCTAATCTTCTCTTGCGGAGCTTAGAGGGATATTTGTTGGGGGGCAGGGGGGTGAGTCTCTTGGTCGGGGTTGCAGGTGTGTTTCTGTTCAGCTCTCCCTGGTCTGTGAGAATTATCATCCTTTCGACCGCGTCTGTCTTTTTCTAATCTTCTCTTGCGGAGCTTAGGATATTTGTTGGGGGGGGGGGGGGGGGGGGGGGGGTCTCTTGGTCGGGTTTGCAGGTGGTGTTTCTGTTCAGCTCTCCCTGGTCTGTGAGAATTATCATCCTTTCGACCGCGTCTGTCTTTTTCTAATCTTCTCTTGCGGAGCTTAGTAGGATATTTGTTGGGGGGCAGGGGGGTGAGTCTCTTGGTCGGGTTTGCAGGTGGTGTTTCTGTTCAGCTCTCCCTGGTCTGTGAGAATTATCATCCTTTCGACCGCGTCTGTCTTTTTCTAATCTTCTCTTGCGGAGCTTAGTAGGATATTTGTTTGGGGGGGGGGGGGGTCCCCTGGTTCGGGGTCGCAGGTTGTAGTTCTGTTCAGCTCTCCCTGGTCTGTGAGAATTATCGTCCTTTCGACCGCGTCTGCATTTTTCTAGACTTTTCTTGCGGGGCTTAGTAGGATGTTTGTTGTGGGGGGGGGGGGGGGGTTGTCCCTGTGTCAGGGTCGGAGGTGGTATTTCTGTTCAGCTCTACCTGGTCTGTGACAAATTATCGTCCTTTCGACCTCATTTGTCTTTTCCAAGACTTATTTCTCACTATGGTAGCACAACAGCTGCTTCAGCATATCCCTTTTCATTCCTGTATCCTTTAAGTTGGTATGTTTTCGAGGTGGGTTACTCCACACAGTTTCTCACTTGTTCAGAAGCAGAGTCTCCTGCGCCTGCTGTTCATAAGACATTTCTCTCTCGCTCCCCCCCCCCCCCTTTTTGTGTGATAAGGCTAGTCTGGTTGCCTATAAAGCCCAAGCTATATTCCTATGTTTGTCCGCAACAACAACTCAGTTGGGTTTTTGACTCTGACGAAGACCGCTTGTTACGGTTGAAAGATCTTAGTCTTGTTTTCCCATTTTCTTATTGTGGTTTGATCATTGATTGTTATTTCACGTGTTTATGTGAAATCTTTATATATATATATATATTCGTGTATACTGGCAGCAAGTCTTCTTTAAAACAAGTGTTGTTAAAAAGCACAGCAGCTTCAGCATTAATAATCTTTTTAGAAAGATGTTCTATTTGCCTTATTATTTTCTTATAATTCACTGGTAGCTCAAAAATTAATCTACCTAATTCCATGACAAGCATAGGAAAACAATCTTCAAGAGACCTAATGAAACAAACTATATTTAACACTACACTTACACAAACTGGTTAAAGAACTAAATGGAAACAAGCTTTCGGCCACATTGGCCATCATCAGGTAAACATTAAACAATAAAACAAAACAATTAAAACAATTAAAACTTAAACCAAAAATTAACGACAAACTAAATAAGCACAAACTAAACAAGCGGTCTTCGTCAGAGTCAAAAACCCAACTGGATCCAGTGGGGTTTTTGACTCTGACGAAGACCGCTTGTTACGGTTGAAAGATCTTAGTCTTGTTTTCCCATTTCTTATTGTGGTTTGATCATTGATTGTTGTTTCACGTGTTTTGTGAAATCTTTTTATATATATATATATATATATATATATATATATTATATATACGAGTATATACATATAAATTAAAAATTGATGGAGAATGAACATTATCATTACCATGACAATGAATTAAAGGAACCATAATTGAAAGGCCCAAAGGATGTTTATAAACAGAAAAGTAAGAAAATTAAAATGCATAACTTAATCTGGAGTTAGGTCTTAAAAGGTCTTTTGCTGATGACTATGTACAGATTTCATCTTGCAATTCATTTAAAAGAGGTTCATTTAATAATAATAATGATGACTTTAAATCGCAGCTGGCTCCCTTATGGATTCCTTTGTCATGGCAAATAATATGAACAAGTTTTAAATTATCTTTCGTAAATAAAATCCTAAAAAAATAATCCGTGTTTATTCGTAGATTATAGTTTTCAGTTACTTGTTTTGAAAGTTTGAGTAAGGTTGGTATTATTGTTCGTGATTTTTCTATCCTGAAAAAGAAAAAAAAAACAAATAATAAGAATAGACCATTAGTATGATATTTGTTAAAAAATGACTAATAAGTTTGCTATGGTATAATGCATGTAGGGGTAGTAATGGAGTGACTAAACGCCTCTAATAGACTCTAACACTCAACTCCAACTTTCGGCCTTCATGAGGCTACCCTGTTAACCTGCTATATGCAGGAACAAACGAAAGAGGAGGAGAAGGTGATCAGGAGCTGGGCCTGACCACCTTCGTTTAACAACCTTCCTAATCCTCAAATCCCCTTCTTTTATCTCGGCCCCAATCTAAGGTGTTATGCGATCCGTGCCGAAGGATGGATGATATAGGGCAGGGGTTCTCAAAGGGGGTGAAATTCACCCCCAGGGGTGAATTTTGGATCTTCAGGGGGTGAACTGTGACCACAGTAGGTTTACAGAGAGAGGAAAGTTATTATAGGTTTTGACCTCTTAATTATAATTTTAAAAAAATTGATAGAATTAATATTTAATAATAAATATTAATAATATTTAATATATCTATCAATAATTATAATTAGCATTTTATTAGTAAAATTCTCTTATAATCATAATCACTGTATAGTTGTAAAAGTGTATATACTACCTTGGAAAGAATAGGGGGTGGGGGAATGGCATTGTGGGAAATGGCGAGGGGGTGAATGGGCTAAAGAGACTGAGAACCCCTGGTATAGGGGTTACTGTATTATGAACGGAGCCTCAAGGGTACCAGGAGACACCCTTGAGTAAATAGCCTTACTCCGGTATGCGGTGCTCTCACGAAGAGGACAAAATACCACCGATAGAGATGCAGGGATTTTCCCCTGTTTGATACTAAGGAGAAAGAAGTCCGGAGACCATCCTCCGGAAGCGAAAATGGTCCAAAAGCGCTAACTAGTGAGAGCCAACCTTCCACAAGTGTACCTAAGCACACGAAGAAGGAGAAAGGAAGTTACTTTCTCCCGAAACATAGGGAGCCTGAATGGACATTATCAATGATGGTTTCTGCAGATTCCGCAAAAAAGAGGAATAAACACCGTTGCATCTGCTGACTGACAGTAACGCAACTTTCCTCCTCAGAGTTAGGTGCTTCGGGACATTCAACAAAACCATAGAATTTTACCGCTAGAACCAGCAAAAGTGCTGAGCTCCTTGGAGGCGATCACCCATCCAAGCGATAACCACGCCCAATACTACTTAACTTCTTTGATCTAATGGGATCAGGTCTATTCTATATAGCTACAGGGGTGTTTGGCCCTAGTCGTTTTTGATATTAGTACTTATAGTTGTCACCTATCCAAGTGATAACCACGCCCAATGTTGCTTAACTTTAATGATCTAACAAGAACCGCTATAATGAGTAGGGCGATTCGATGTCCTACTATTTAAGGACTATTGCCTCAATCAAAGAAACATGGACTCGATTACCTGAACCATATGAGGCGTCCAGTGTCAGAGGGGCGAGCTAGCCAAATTATAGTTTTGAGATAATTAGATTTAAAGATTTGGAAGTTTCCCAACTCTCAAGAAGTAGCACAACATTACTTATAACACATAATTATAATATTTCATTACCCATACATTGTTATGAGAACTGAAAAAAAACATATTAAAAAATTTTCAAATGTCAAAAAAAATTAGAAAAATAGCCGCATTTTGAAAATTATGACATTTATAGTAATAAACATACAAAAACATAATAAAATGATTGCATTAAGATAATTGAATACCCATTTGCTGATACTAGTAACTAATTTTTAATAATTAATTTTTTAATTAATTAATTTTGGAAAATCTTGACACTGATGCATTACTGGAGCAATGAATGTTTTTATGTTGCTAATGTTTGCTTTATAATGTGAATTAAGCATTTAAACCACGACATTAGTGTTGTAATTAATTATACTTAATTGCATTATTCATTAGTTCATTAATTATACCATTCGAATTTTCATGATTTTGTCACTGAAGTGTATCACAATCAAGATCATTATTTTGTCACCCATCTGTCATTCATTCTCCAGAGTTGATCGGCTCCCAACACGTGAAAAAACAAGCTATGCTAGAGCTTCTACAAACTTGTCATAAGTGCCAATATCGCTTCCAATCTTTGTATACATATAGAGGAGGGTTGCGTCTTTCATATTCCATGCCTAACTCAAAACCGGTAAATGTGACGGTTCGCCCCTCTGACAATGGACACCTCATATTTGTTCTCATTTCTTCAGAAAAGTAACTGCTAGTAAGATGTGCCTTTCATAGGGTTTTTCTTCCCCATATCCTACATTTTTAAACACACTTCTATATAATTTATAAAAAAAAGTTTTTTACCTGTGATCCAAATTCCAAGTAGAAAAGACTATCCTCGCCTCTCGACTGGTGTATGGGTTAATTATATGATCATCATCCTTGTACAGACACCTAGAAACAAATAAAACATTTATTATATATACGCAATGAAATAGAACGCTTCCACGAAGTAAATAAACTAAATTTACACATATATAAGAGATCACAACAACCCACTGCTATAATTCAACTGCTTCAACATTATATATATATATATATACAGGTTTGATTAAATAATACGCCATATTTACGGTTGACTAGTTTCCTTGTGTATTTCTCAAGGGATCTGAATAATCTTCTTGTACAAACATCTAAATTGAATAGAACATTTCCAATGGTTCCATTGTCTTTAAATCTTGCATTTCCACTAATTTTACTATTGTCACAACTAGTACTATTACTATTACTACTACTACTCTTATCACTACTATCGACATGTTTCGACTGCTCGTCAGTCGTCTTCTGGATAATGAGGTTCTTTGCTGAGTTGTTGGTATTTACTGCAGTTGTTGATCAGCTACGAGTGGTCTAATGGTGGGTTTCGGTAATCAGTTTCTGATTGGCTGGTTGTAGGGATGGAGAGGGCATGGTTATGCAGGTACTGTTATAACAGTGTAGTGGCATAACAGTACCTGCATATCCATGCCCTCTCCATCCCTACAACCAGCCAATCAGAAACTGATTACCGAAACCCACCATTAGACCACTCGTAGCTGATCAACAACTGCAGTAAATACCAACAACTCAGCAAAGAACCTCATTATCCAGAAGATGACTGACGAGCAGTCGAAACATGTCGATAGTAGTGATAATAGTAGTAGTAGTAATAGTAATAGTACTAGTTGTGACTGTTGTGACAATAGTAAAATTAGTGAAAATGCAAGATTTAAAGACAATGGAACCATTGGAAATGTTCTATTCAATTTAGATGTTTGTACAAGAAGATTATTCAGATCCCTTGAGAAATACACAAGGAAACTAGTCAACCGTAAATATGGCGTATTATTTAATCAAACCTGTATAAATGAAGGACTGCTTCCTAAATATACTAATATATATATATATATATGATCAAACCACAATAAGAAATGGGAAAACAAGACTAAGATCTTTCAACCGTAACAAGCGGTCTTCGTCAGAGTCAAAAACCCAACTGAGTTGGGTTTTTGACTCTGACGAAGACCGCTTGTTACGGTTGAAAGATCTTAGTCTTGTTTTCCCATTTCTTATTGTGGTTTGATCATTGATTGTTGTTTCACGTGTTTATGTGAAATCTTTTTATATATATATATATACTTTTTCGTTGGAAACATGATCCAAAACGGACAAAAATAGTTCAATATAGACAAAGAATCATAAAGAAATCAAAAGAACACACTTACAGTCTCTAGTTTTCGGTTTGAACCGTCTTCAGGAGAGATAAGAGGGGGAAACCAAGTGCACTGGTTCAGAGATGGTTGGAGACCTTCTCTGGTCTAATGAATTGAGACCTTCTCTCTGGAGACGGAAACGGTCTCCAACCGTCTCTGAACCAGTGCGCTTGGTTTCCCTCTCTTATCTCTCCTGAAGACGGTTCAAACCGAAAATTAGAGACTGTAACTGTGTTCTTTTGATTTCTCTATGTTTCTTTGTCTATAGTGAACTATATTTGTCCGTTTTGGATTGTATTTCCAACGAAAAAGTATATATATATATATATATATATATATAAAAAGATTTCACATAAACACGTGAAACAACAATCAATGATCAAACCACAATAATAAATGGGAAAACAAGACTAAGATCTTTCAACCGTAACAAGCGGTCTTCGTCAGAGTCAAAAACCCAACTGAGTCAAAAGTTGGGTTTTTGACTCTGACGAAGACCGCTTGTTACGGTTGAAAGATCTTAGTCTTGTTTTCCCATTTCTTATTGTGGTTTGATCATTGATATATATATATATATATATATATATATATATATATATATGCAGAAAAAACACCATAAATAAACAATGGATACAATCAATGAAATTTAAATCACAATGGAAAAAGGAAAACAATAGAAAAAAATGCTCTGAAGCGTTTCAATTTATGTCATCAGAGAGCAAACAAAGTAAAAACTCAGTTTTAAATTTATTTTTTTTCTTTAATCAAAATCAATACCTGCTTTGATTCCAGGTCCCTCCACACCTAAATCGACCGCAATCATCGCACATAGCATCATCATGACGTCTATCAAAATAAAACCCCATTGATTCATGAATCCGCAACAGTTTTCTGAAGTCATCGATAACATTATCTAATACACTTTGACAACAGTCTTTATAATCGATGGAATCTCTTAAATCTTTCGAAGCTTTATAAAAAAACCCTCGAACTCTTCCAGAACAGTTTTTCCTTAAGAAATCTTCTTTTGTCTTTGAATTTGTGTCAAGACCTGGAAAAAAGAAAAGCAGACTTAAGGATTGACGGATTGACCTTGGAGGGGGGAGGGGGTGGAATGAGAAGGAGGGACAAAGAAAGAGGAAATGACAGAGAGGCCATGAATAGATAGATGATCCAAGAATAACTAAAAGGGAATGAGTATTAGTGAGTGAGAGAGAGACCATGAATAGATACATGATCCAAGAATAACTGAAAGGGAATGAGTATTAGTGAGTGAGAGAGAGACCATGAATAGATACATGATCCAACAATAACTGAAAGGAAGTGTGTGAGTGAGAGAGAGAAAGAAAGAGGAAATGACAGATAGGCCATGAATAGATAGATACATGATCCAACCATAACTGAAAGGAAGTGTGTGAGTGAGAGAGAGAAAGAAAGAGGAAATGACAGATAGGCCATGAATAGATACATGATCCAAGAATAACTAAAAGGGAATGAGTATTAGTGAGTGAGAGAGACCATGAATAGATACATGATCCAACCATAACTGAAAGGAAGTGTGTGAGTGAGAGAGAGAAAGAAAGAGGAAATGACAGATAGGCCATGAATAGATAGATACATGATCCAACCATAACTGAAAGGAAGTGTGTGAGTGAGAGAGAGAAAGAAAGAGGAAATGACAGATAGGCCATGAATAGATAGATACATGATCCAACCATAACTGAAAGGAAGTGTGTGAGTGAGAGAGAGAAAGAAAGAGGAAATGACAGATAGGCCATGAATAGATAGATACATGATCCAACCATAACTGAAAGGAAGTGTGTGAGTGAGAGAGAGAAAGAAAGAGGAAATGACAGATAGGCCATGAATAGATAGATACATGATCCAACCATAACTGAAAGGAAGTGTGTGAGTGAGAGAGAGAAAGAAAGAGGAAATGACAGATAGGCCATGAATAGATAGATACATGATCCAACAATGACTGAAAGGAAGTGTGTGAGTGAGTGAGTGAAATGAGAGAGAGAGAGAGAGAGAGAGAGAGAGAGAGAGAGAGACCATGAATAGATACATAATCCAACCTTAACTGAAAGGAAGTGTGTGAGTGAGTGAGTGAAATGACAGAGAGAGAGAGAGAGAGAGAGAGAGAGAGAGAGAGTGAGAGAGACCATGAATAGATACATGATCCAACCATAACTGAAAGGAAGTGTGTGAGTGAGTGAGAGAGAGAGAAAGAAAGAGGAAATGACAGAGAGGCCATGAATAGATACATGATCCAACAATGGCTGAAAGGAAGTGTGTGAGTGAAATGAGAGAGAGAGAGAGAGAGAGAGAGAGAGAGAGAGAGAGAGAGAGAGAGAGAGAGAGAGAGAGAGAGAGAGAGACCATGGCTAGATAGATGATCCAACAATAACTGAAAACGAATGAGTATTAGTGAGTGAGAGAGAGAGAGACCATGAATAGATACATGATCCAACAATAACTGAAAAGGAATGAGTATTAGTGAGTGAGAGAGAGAGACCATGAATAGATGCATGATCCAACAATAACTGAAAAGGAATGAGTACTAGTGAGTGAGAGAGAGACCATGAATAGATACCTGATCCAACAATAACTGAAAAGGAATGAGTATTAGTGAGTGAGAGAGAGACCATGAATAGATACATGATCCAACAATAACTGAAAAGGAATGATTATTAGTGAGTGAGAGAGAGACCATGAATAGATACATGTTCCAACAATAACTGAAAGGAAGGGTGTGAGTAAGAGAAATGAGAAAGAGAGAGAGAGAAATGAACTAAGCTAGCAGTGTCGGTTTCGTTTTGAAATTTCACCAGGAACCCAAGCATCTCTGCACCAGGACGCTTGGTTTCCCTGTTATATCTCTCCTGATGACGCTTCAATCGAAAAATTATAGACTGTAAGTGTGTGATTTTATTTATTTTTCTATCTATATCTATATTGAAATTTATTTGTCCGTTTCGGATCATTTTTCCGCATTAAAAGTGTATATATATATATATATATATATATATTTTGGTGTAAATCGGCAACAAATCTTCTTGTAAGCAAATGTTAAAAGTAGTAGCATGGGAAAGATCTTAGTCTTTTTTCCCATTTTTTATTGTGGTTTCATTTATTTTATATGTATTTATCTACGATCAAACCACAATAAGAAAATGGGAAAACAAGACTAAGATCTTTCAACCGTAACAAGAGGTCTTCGTCAGAGTCAAAAACCCAACTGAAACACTAGATGCAGAGAACATCTGGTGAGGGGTTGAGAAGAGTGGGAGGGAAGAGTGGTATTTTAAAATTCTCTGACTCTGACGAAGACCGCTTACGGACGAAAGATCTTAGTCTTGTTTTCCCATTTTCTTATTGTGGTTTGATCATTGATTGTTATTTCACGTGTTTATGTGAAATCTTTTTATCGGTATTTATCTACATTTAGATGTCATAAATCGAGACGAATTTGGTTCAAAATTTACGTCGTATATTGGTAAATTTGTTAGTCGAGGTATCCACTGATCTTCAAAATCGTAGAGAGAGAGAGAGAGAGAGAGAGAGAGAGAGAGAGAGAGAGAGAGAGAGAGAGAGAGAGAGTGAGAGAGAGAGAGAGAGAGAGTCATATCAAAATGAACTATACTACAAGCATGAGAGGGAGAGAGATGAACAAGAGAACTAGGAAAGAGCGTAATAGACAGAGGAAGGTAATAGATAGAGAAAGAAACAGAGTTAAACCAGAAATCTGATTATTCATGATATAATACAGCTGTAATGAAAAAAACAAATAAATTCTAACCTTTAAACCAATCAGGGTCTTGGGACCTTGTGCTGAATTTCGTCTTATCATTATCACTAATCGATGACTTAACAATTTCAGATAAAACTTTGATTTTTTCTTTTATATTTTCATCGAAAAACTCTTTTACTAGTTTACCAGTTCTTAAAACGTTAATGTTAATAGAAGATAAAACATTGTAAATTATATCAGCTCCTGAAATACAAAATAATATCGTGATTTAATTATTGATAGTGAAACTCCTTTATTTAAATTTAGAAACATACAATGGATGATATAATCAAACATCTATAGTCTTGAAAAAAAAAAGATGGCTACCATGTGTTAAAACCATGGCTAGAGTGTACTTTAGGAGCCCCAGAGTTTACAGAGGCGGACCTTTACAGAGGTTATAAGGGTTTCCCTACTCTCCAGTAGGGATTTTGGAGTCATTTCTTTTTCTTAAATGACAACTCATACTTATATTGGAGTAATGTTTATTTCAATATAAGTTTATTGAATCAATACTATATAAGTTTAATTAGTTCTTGCTATATTCCTCGTTTGGGAGAAGATCAAACACTTCTTTGAGTCTAATAAATACATTATTTACCTGAAATTATCAATTACAACAAAATCCATCCATGTTTACATTTTGGAATTATTAAAACAAATTAGTTTTATAAACATTTTTGCCATTGCTAATTCTCAATATGTAATTAATATTGTTACTAAATTAAATATTTCAATAGGGGAGAGCTTCAAAATTGTTAAAATGCAAAAGTGGAACATGAAACAAAAACGGTTGGGATACTGCTCTACAGTAACGTACATATTAACTCGTACATATGTAACATGAAACTGAATCCCAAAATATCCCCATATCCTCAAATATAAGAAAAAACTGGTAGTTATTTTTAAAATTAAGAATAATAAAATTAATAGGAAAAACGTGTTACACCTGTCACGAAATTTTCTCCTTCGGGAATAATAAATAAAGTTGTCTGGGGTGCAAGTGTTTCAAAGTATTCCTCATTGTCAACAACTGTTCCATCTTGTAAACACAAATAAACGTTAACATTTTCTTCAATCTACAAAAGAGAACTAAAAAAAAACTAACACAAGGGTTCATTAAATGTATAATATTACAGCCTAGACAAGTATAATATCATACCTTATGTTTTAGTCGTGATTTAGCCAATAATTCATTCAATGTTTTACATCCCACACCAAATGTTTTAGTTCTAGAAGAGTTTCCAACTTTAAAACCCTTAAAAAAAACAACATACACATTGTAATAAATAAATTGACTATGATATAATATTGAATAGATTATAATTCACTTTTAGCATTTTCAAATTGGGAGCAATAACAGGCACAAATTATCAGTTTGAAATCCACAACTTGATAACGATATTCCGTTGCACTTTATCAGTGCGCATGACTATTGAAGATAAACATGAACGAAGTATGGCTGCCTTTCAATCTTTAGCAAGGAATTTAACTTATTTTGGCCAACAGTTTTCAGCATTATTAGGAAATACAAGTGTATTTGTGAAAACAATATGTATAATCGTGTTTGTTTCGTATTTTCTTTCATTTTCAGATGATGTTATTAAATATTTAAGTGTTACACCTGGATATTTATTACCACCAGTTTTTTGGGTATGGACAGCTTTTACTTATTGTTTCTTGGAGATACACTTCTGGGAGGTTTGTGTGGATTTAATAACAGTTGGACTTTGTGGAAAATTAATTGAACCATTATGGGGTCAATTCGAAATGTTGAAATTTTTTGCTATTGTTAACTTAGGAGTTGCTGTGTTAAGTACTAGCTTTTATTATTTATTATACGCTTGTACTTTTAACACAGATATCCTATTTCACGTTCATATACATGGTTTGGCTGGATTTATCTCTGGCTTGTCTGTTGCTGTTAAACAAGTAATGCCAGATCATATATTAATTAAAACCCCTTTAGGTAAAATGACAAACAGAAATATCCCTCTAACAATCGTTATTTTGTCTGTAATCTTATACATAAGTGGTTTTTTGGAAGGGACAAACCCAACTATGTTTATTTGTGGAATTCTGATGAGTTGGACGTATTTAAGATTTTACCAAAAGCATTCAAATGGAACGAAAGGCGATATGGCTGATACCTTCACATTTCCAAGGTAAATAAATTATATACCATGATTTATGTTTTAATGAAGGATGAAAGTTAGAACTATGTAAAATTTTGATTCATAGTGCTCTGTTTAATAATTGTCTATTGGGTTTGGATGATTAGGGTTATTTGACAATTTTAGTTCTTGCTAGTTATCTAAATATGTCATACCTACCTTTTTATTAGAAATTCAGGCTAGTTTTAATTTGACACTTCCTTATCTTCACGGCCTCCCTGATAAATTGCCAAACGTTGACCCATAAAGCCAAATATTTTCCACTTTTAATTAGGACCATTACCAGTTAAAAACCCTTGGTTCGATTCTTATATATTTTTAAACAAAGATTGTCTGCTAATTTGGAATGTATTCATTTAATGGATTAGAGTCATTTAATGGAGTATCGTTATAAATAAAGTTTACTGCCATAAATGTATTGCGTCAGTTCATTCAAATTCTATACGATTTTTATGTATTTCTTTGTTGCTGTTTTGTGTTACCAGTTATATTGATTTTTATTCTGAGGTTCTGTAAGCATGTATGTTTATATAGGTATATTACAGTTAAATCAAAGATAAAAAAAAAACAACGTAAAAAACTCAAGAGGTTGAAGTGAGGCACTTATAAGCCAAGTCAACACTTGTTTAAAAATATACATGATTTTTAATATTTTATTTCAATAGTTATATACAGCTATTAACAGCTGGAACATGAATTTTCCAGCTGTTTCATTACCTTCCTGTTGCATAACTTTTATGTTACCTTCTTAGATTTTTTACTTTGTTTGCTCTCTGATGTCATAAAGGTGAAAGGCATCAGAGAATTTATTTCTGTTTGTTTTAATTTTTTCTTTGTGGTTTAAACTTCATTGATCATTTGTTTATTGTGATTCTTCAGTATATAATATATATATATATATATATATATATATATCAATGATCAAACCACAATAAGAAATGTGAAAACAAGACTAAGATCTTTCAACCGTAACAAGCGGTCTTCGTCAGAGTCAAAAACCCAACTGAACACTAGATGCAGAAAACATCTGGTGAGGAGTTGAGAAGAGTGGGAGGGAAGAGTGGTATTTTAAAAGGGTGAAAGCACAGGAAAGGACTAATGTCCAGAAAGGGATGCTTGGGGAAACAAAGGAGTACAGTAAGAAAAAGTAAAAAACTATCCGCTAGCTGTCAACCCTCTTTGAAGAGGCTATTGCCCTCGTGACGAAAGTATCAAGTTTGAAGAGACCGTTACTAATGTTTATAATATTAGATCTATTAAATTTAATTAGAGACGATTCAATAATATTTCTTAACAACATTGATTTTTCATAGGTAATAAATTTAGCTCCTGTCCAATCAATATGATGATTTTCATTTTTTATATGCAAGAATAAGGCACTACTGTTTTCCTGTCTACTTACGTTATATTGGTGTTGTTTTACACGTGTTTTTAATGATTTACCAGTTTGACCAATATAAATTTTATGGCAATTTTTGCACGGAATTTTATAAATACCAGCGGACTCCAATTCGCTTGGAGAGTTTTTTATTAACATATTACCCACGTTATTACGATTAGAAAACACTATATTAAAATCTAGTTGTTTGGCTAATCTTGGAAGGGGGTCCAATGATTCGTGGTATGGCAAAACTATAGAATTTGATAATAAAAGGGGCTCTTTTTATTTCTCTTTATTTCTTATTGTGGTTTGATCATTGATTGTTGTTTCACGTGTTTATGTGAAATCTTTTTATATATATATATATATATATCAGAGTTTCACAAAAAAACGTGAAATAAAAATTAACATCTAAACTCTAGGAAAAAATAAGAAGAAAAACTAAAATCTTTTGACCAAAACAAGTAATTGGTTTTCGTCAGTATTATTTTGGGCGAAAGTTCTTAGTCATTTTTCGAATTTATTACCGTGGTTTAGACTTTGGTATAAATATAGAATAAATGGAAAGTCCGCTGGACTGTTTCATTTAATTGATATATATTAAATGAAATCAGATCCGATCGGACAATAAACATTGGAAACTTTGAGAATTACGAATGAAAAACTGTTACTAGGACTTACAGTCAATATTTCGAGCCTTTTAACTGTCGTCCTCAGGAAAGGAAGTGAAGCTGTCCAGTTATCAAGGTGTCTTCTCGCCATCTCAACTTCCTTTCTATGGGGTTAGTCCTTAAAAAGGTTGAAATATTGATAATAAATGTATTAGAATTTATTAATTTTAATAATGAAAATTGTTTATCATCAATTGCATCAGTTTTATTTTATTTTTTTTTTTTCAGTTTCTTTCCAAATGTCATTCAACCCCCGATAACAATGATTTGCAATAGTATTCACTCGACTCTTGTTAAAGTTGGTATTTGTAAAAGAACAATTCGACGGTTTGATATGGCGTCGTCCCCCACTCCTGTCACTGTGACGCTGCCAGGCAATGATCCTCATGACATGGAGAGAAGAAGGTAAGGACGACTTTATTTCTAAAATATCGATAAAAAAATTCAATTCTTATATTTATATGTCAATATTTATATTATTTATTTTATTTTTATTATTTGAGGGTGACTATAGCACTGCGTCTTAAAAAAAAACTATTGTAGTTCCCCTCTTCTGTCCTAAAGTACTCCAGCAGTTAGCTTCAACGCCTCCAAGAAGCTCAGCACTTTCGCTGGTTCCAGCGGTAAAAGTTTTTCTATGGTTTGTTGAGTGTCCCAAAGCACCTGCCTCTCTGCAGCAAATTTGCCTTACAAGTTATCAGCAGGTGCAACGGTGTTTATTCCTCTTTTTTGCGGAATCTGCAGAAACCATCATTGATAATGTCCATTCAGGCTCCCTATGTTTCGGGAGAAAGTAACTTCCTTTCTCCTTCTTCGGGTCCTCAGGTGCACTTGTGGGAGATTGGCTCCCACTAGTTAGCGCTTTTGGACCATTTTCGCTTCCGGAGGATGATCTCCGGACTTCTTTCTCCTTAGTATGATAGAGGGGAAAATCTATGTATCTCTATCGGTGGTGTTTTGTCCGCTCGGACAGAGCACCGCAAACCGGAGTAAGGCTACTTACTCAAGGGGGTCGCCTGGTACCCTTGAGGCTCCGTTCATAATACGGTAACCCATGAATAACCCATCCTTCGGCACGGATCGCATAACACCTTGGATTGAGGCTGGGATAAGAGGAGAGGATTTGGGGATTAGGAAAGATGGGAAACGAAGGTGGTCAGGCCCAGCCCCTGATCAACTTCTCCTCTTTCGTTTGTCCCTGCATATAGCAGGTTAACAGGGTAGCCTCGTGAAGGTCGAAAGTCGGAGTAAGTTGTTAGAGTCGCTTAATCACTCCATTACTGCCCCATATTTACATTAGTAAATAGCACTATTTTTCTTTTTTATCGAGGTTTGGTCTAGCTTCAATAATTCAACACCTTTAAGCCGACGTTTCATCTATATTTTTAGACATCTTCAGGGCTACATCAATACAGAATTTAATTACAATAACATGAAACATAATTATATTACATTATTTAGTTAATATACATAATTACCTTGGTATAATTATGCTTCATGTTATTTTAATTAATTCTGTATTGATGTAGCTCTGAAGATGTCTATAAATATAGATGAAACGTCGGCTTAAAGGTGTTGTATTATTGAAGCTAGACCAAGCCTCGATAAAAAAGAAAAATAGTGTTAAATATATATGGTCGAGATAAAGAAAATATTAGTAAATAGTAAAATCCCTCGGTGTTACTCATTCCACATATGTTGTACTTTTTACAGATCTTAAATAACATATTCTAGGTTTCTTTAATTCATATTAGTAATATGGCAAACCGTCATACCTCTTACGATGATGTTGGAGTCTTTGGAGCACTTTCGGATGTTGTCCATCTTCAATCGCAACTAACTAACTTGCGGACGGTATTGCGGTTTGCCATATTAATAATATAAAATCATACTAACCTCAGTGATAATAATAATAATAATATGTGTGTATTCTTTAATTCAATTTTATAAATAATTATGACAATTTTTTTTTAAAATACTAGTAAACCTTGGCCTATATTATTTCGGGTTAAGTCGATCTCAGTTATGCGTCGGTTTCAAAAAAAAAAAAAAAAAAAAAAATCTTGGAAAAATAAAGTCGACGTCAGATGTTTAACTTTTGTTTGCCTGTTACAAACATTGTAATCATAACATCACTGGAAAGCCATTGTTATCAGAAGTCGCAATTATATGCACGAGAGGGTATTTTATCACATACCTAGTACCGTCGTTTTCCGAAAATAAGACATTGTGTTATTTTCTTTTTTAGTTCAAAAATACGTGTTGGGCTTATTTTCAGGAGAGACTTCAAATGCAATAAGTAGATTTATATATTTTTGTTTAATACTTAATTATATACAGAAATTTAAATTTACTCAATTACATTTATGTCACCTTCTACTAGAACATCGTAATAAATTATCAAATTTTGATAATTCCTTCAAATCCATTTCCTGTAGAATCATTGGTCTAAATCTCTCACGTTTTGCAATATAACTATCGTTAAATGAATTCTTCTTGTCTAAGTAGACTGTTTGAAACCAATTAGGAAAAGAAGGAATTATTTGGAATATTTTCCAAAGGATTCTCTGAAATGTTATGCTGTATCTGGGGATACAACATAAATTCAGTAGTATTTATTAAAAAAAAATTATATTTTTTAAATTATTTTAACCAGGGCTTATTTTCTGGGGAGTGATAATATTCTAAAAAGTCCTGAAAATCACGCTAGGGATTATTTTCGGGAAAAAACGGTAGCTGTAGGAGAATGAATGTTTATAAATGTTAAACTCTTGCTGGCTATTCAGAATTATATCACATCATTTGATAATTATCTCAGAAATGAGTGTTTCTCATTTTTTTTTGTGTGACGTCTGTTGCGGGCATTCACTTCTGCGAAGTCTACCCTGGTTTTGGTTTTCTGGCCACCTCTAACCTGTTTTGGTATTATATCGCGCTCCCTGCTTATACAACCATATCGTAGATCATAACATCAAAACAGACTGATGCCTTTTTTTAACGTGAAAGCTCTTTCACCGCATTTCGGTAGCAACATGCTCTAGCCGAGGCTAGAGACAAAATACAGCCTCCGAGGTGGACCACGCGGAGGGGAGCTTCCACGACCCTACATCACATAAAATAAAATAAAACTGGAGTCATACAACGAAAAAATACAAATCTTGACAGCATGAAAAACAAAAATAACACTTCGGAACCAACAGTAAATTAAAAACTGACTAAGCTAATAAACGAAATAAAATTCAAGCAGCGTTCACATCTGCTGTGGCCACCACTAACCTTAACTGTGGTTAAAACAGGTTCAGGAGGGTGTAGGCCAGTGTTCCCTCTAGGCTGTGCGCGTGTGCGTGCGCACACAGCTTTCAGAGGCAGCGCACACGCATATATTTACTGCGCACAGACGTATTTCGATGTGATGAATGTTCATTGTTATCTACTGATAACATATAGCCTTCACTAAAGCATTTACAATTTATAGAACAGCTTATTGAATAACCAAAATTCTCTTAATAAGCCCACTATTACCCGGTAAGAACGCCAAAATTTATTCATGGGTTTTAGCACAAATATTAGTCATTTCCAAAAAAGTGCGCACACACCAAAATTTCTGCGCACACATACTACCAAACATTAGAGTGAACATTGGTGTAGGCCGGGAGTTCTACCTGAAAACTCGTAACATATCTGAGGTACCATGGACTGGGATGATTATGCTGATGTCATTGGTTGTGGTTTCCTCCACCACTGTTTTAATTTTTCTTTTCTCAATTAATTTAAGTTATATATATATTTTTTTTTCAGGCAAATAGCTTTGAAAGCTCTTTCAGAAAGAATGCTAAAAAGCGAGGTGAGACTCCAGCAAAGTTCAGTTGGAAAGAAAGAACGCCGGCCTGATGCTGAATCACCATCATCAGCATCCCATATCATACATATTCCACCGGAACCATCTGCAACATCATCAGCAAATGGTCCTCCTCAGACGTCTTCATCATCATCAGCAGCTGTTGCTTCCACATCCGTTCAATCATCAACAGCTGAAACCAATGTTCTTGTAGACGTCTAATAATGGATCATCATCAGGAGAAGAAGAAGGAAGAAAAAAAACATATAAACCAGTAAATCCATTTTATGTAAAATAATATTAGATAGATAAAAATTAATTATACTGTAGAATTTATATAAAAATATTGTTTTCTCGTTGTTTTGGCCCAGTATGAATGAATCACAAACACTTTACGTCAACCTTTCGCGTTTGCTGTTAACTTTCTCAAACACTTTACGTCAACCTTTCGCGTTTGCTGTTAACTTTCTCAAACACTTTTTCACATAATAGAATCTATTTGGGTTGCAGAAGGTAATATTGTAAACTGAATACAGTGGAACCTCTACTTACTACTTACTTTCTACTTACGAGAAACTCGAGATACGAGAGGTCTTTTGAGCAAAAATCTTGCTCTACATACGAGAGAAAATCTAAGTTACGAGAATTTCCAGATGGTTCCGCTAGGTGGCCGTATACATTTCCGTAACATTTTGAAAGGGAGGCAGAGACAAACCTCCTTGGATAAGTTTTTCTTCAAAAGACCTATAGAAAGTGAAAGTGTTGCGATTCCAGCTAAAAGGGCAAAAGAAAGCGAAGAAAAGTAAAAACTGATACAGTAATGTTAAAAAGCAGAAAAAAGTGCATAAATAAATTAGTGCCGTAAAAAAATTTAGTTTTTCATAAAGTTAACTTTAATTTTAAGTGGAAGTGCTCATAATAAACTCGCATTTTATTTCGTTAATATCATCTTATTTATCTTATTACTGTATTTTTATGTTCAGTCAGTATTTGAATGTGTTTTTAGTAATCAGGAAGATGTGTTCATAGTTATTTAGGGTTAACTTGAATGATTTTGGGAGGCCGGGAACAAATTAATTGGTTTTCAGTTATTTCTTATGGGAAAAATTCGCTCTAGATACGAGAAATTCTAGATACAAGCACGATCCGGGAACGAATTAATCTCGTATGTAGAGGTTCCACTGTACTGTTTTTTTTTTTTTAAATATAGGGAGGTTATGCACTCCTCGTTTTCCGGAGGGGGGGGGGGTGGATCCTCAGTTGTAATCGCTATAGAGCAAGATATGAAAAATACGAAAACTGTAACGTTTCCATCTTGTGCCCCCCTCCCCTCTTCAGAGAATCATTTTTATTAAACCTACTTCATTAAAACACAAAAAAGCAAACTGATTTTTATATCATTAACTATATTTTAAGATAGCACACAAACACAGGAATAACTTCACTTCTATATTTCGACCATCGACGTCATCAGGAAGCGAAGAGTCGCCGTTCTGCCTTCCTGCGGGACTCTTCGCCTCCTGATGACAACAATGGTCGAAATTAGAAGTGAAGTTATTCCTGTGTCTATCTATGTGTTATCTTCTTTTTAATTAGTTTTTTTTTATTTAAAAGTCCGCTGGACCGTTTCTTTTAATAACTATATTTTAATTAATTTCTGTAAAAAGAAGATTCTTTATTCTATAGCTTTTATAATGTTGAGTTATTCAAATTTAACTAAATAACATTACAAATATTTATTATTATTTTTTTTTTTCAAAAAAAAAAAAAGAAAAATAGAAAAATTCTACAGTTATTAATTTTACAGATTCAATAATATATCGACCGTTAGATAGAATAGGTGTGTTCTCTAATCGGGGTTCGGTCAATTTTACCGAAACCCAACTGAACACTAGATGCAGAAAACATCTGGTAAGGAGTTGAGAAGAGTGGGAGGGAAGAGTGGTATTTTAAAAGGGTGAAATTGACCGATCCCCGATTAGAGAACACACCTATGTTATTAATTTTATATAATTTTTAAAATAAGATAATTGTCTTTAGAAATTTTTTTTTTTGTAAATATTATTTATGATAATCCGTCTTGTAGATATTATGAGTAATTGTTATAAGAATAGCAGGTCTATTAATAAATACGAGTTGTGTGTGTGTGTGGGGGGGGGGGGGGGGGGAGGAGTATGACTGATTGATTTTATAAAGAGTAGTACAGTTTTGTACAAGTTTAAGTACAAGAAATGTATATTGTTGACATTACGGAGGATGAAAAACTAAATTTGACGCGTCTTATATGATACTCGAATTGTTTTATATTATGTATTTTTCTTAAAAAAAAGCAACTGGTCTAAGTTTATATTGTTAGTCCTTTCTGTATAAAACTAAAAGCTGATGGCTAAATGAGAGTACCCGATAAATATTTTTTAATGAATAATTGTGAAATGAAAAATCGAAGAAGAGTAATGAAATACATAAATTTGAATTTTTGGGCAAAATCCGTCTTCAGGGGAAAAGAGTTGTTTGTTATATTACATGTATAGTATCGTTACACTATGTTATATCAAATCTATGTTGTTTATGAATTTGTATGAAAACTATGAAATAAATTTTGTTATTTATTGAAGTGTATTAGAGGAGACTTCGAGAATGTTGTAGACGCAGCTGCCAAGTGGTTACGTGCAACGTGCTTGCTCTCTCTCTCTCTCTCTCTCTCTCTCTCTCTCTCTCTCTCTCTCTTTCTATTCTGCTCCAGCTAACTCAATCTCTCTCTCTCTCTCTCTCTCTCTCTCTCTCTCATTCTGCTCCAACTAACTCAATCTATTTTATCAAATAATATAAAAAAAATGAAACATTTGAGTATATTTCATAGTTTATTGCGTTTTAATTTGCAAAGCATATATCAGCATAGTTTACTGTTGTGATAACATATTTCAGTTCTCTAGTCTAATAGAAGCATGCAAGTATGACCATCGCCTAACTCCTTCTGACGTTAAGAATTGGCTTTTGCTTCATGTGCAACAAATAGAGATAGTGCAATGCATAATAACATAATGTCTCTGTTTAATTGGTTAGGACAACGAAAAACTGTCAGTGACAGGAGATGTTTGTGCATGTAGAGTAGAATGGGCAAAACTATCTCTCTCTCTCTCTCTCTCTCTCTCTCTCGTTTTCTCTTTACGACGGATTGCCTGAAAATTTGAGTTTGTAAGTCTGTTTCTTTACTCTGTATGTTATTTTTCTTCGATTTTAAACTTGTATTGTGTCAAATTTTGATCATCTTTCTAGTTTTATAATAAATGAATAACTGTGAGATCAAAATTGAAGAAGATTAATGAATCACACAAACTTGAATTTTTGGACAATCCGTCTTCAAGTGAAAAGAGAGAAGGAGACTTCAAGCATGTTGTAGGCACAACTGCAAGTGGTTACGTGCAACGTGCTTGGTCTTTCTCTCTCTCTCTCTCTCTCTCTCTCTCTCTCCCTCTCTCTCTTTTCTCTCGACGATGGATTGCCCGAAAGTTTGAGCTTGTAAGTGTGTTTCTTTACTCTGTATGTTACTCTTCTTCGATTTTAAACTCGTATTATGTCCAATTTGGTTCATATTTCCGATTTTATAATAAAGGAATAATTTTAAAGTCGTGTATATATATAATATATATATATAATAAATTAAAAACGAAGGAAACACACAGACATAACTCACATCGATATTTCGACCATCGTCGTCATCAGGAGGTGTGAAGAGCGAAGAGTCCCGCAGGAAGACAGGGCGGCGACTCTTTCGCCGCTCAGTCTTTCGCCGGAAGACTGAGTCACCGCCCTGTCTTCCTGCAGACTCTTCGCTCTTCACACCTCCTGATGATGACGATGGCCGAAATATCGATGTGTGTTATGTCTGTGTCTTTCTGTGTGTTTCCTTCGTTTTGAATTTATTTTATTTAAAAAGTCCGCTGGACCGTTTCTTTTAATTGTATATATATGAGTATGCATAAAAGTCTCAATTAAACATGTGATGCAATCAGTGAAGTACTATACCACAAGGAAAAAGAAAAATAAAAGAAATAAATGCTCGGAGGGCTTTCACTTTATGTCATTAAAGAGCAAACAAAGTAAGAAAAAAAGGACTTTTTCTTTCTTACTTTGTTTGTTCTTTGATAGCATAAAATGAGAGGCATCAGAACATTTATTATTATTGCTATTATTATTATTATCTGAGGGTGACTATAGCACTGCGTCTAAAAACTATTGTACTTCCCTCCCTTCTGTACTAAAGTACCCCAACAGTTAGCTTCAACGCCTCCAAGAAGCCTAGCACTTTTGCTGGTTCCAGCAGTTTTCAACTCACACGACTCTTGCAAGTTGTAAATTATTAAAAAAAAAAAACAATTTGTATATATAATTATTTATTTCGAAGGATTGACTAGGTTATCCTGTTCATAGGTTTCAGTTAATAAGATGTTAACTTTACGAAGTATTACTAATGTATTATATATACTTATTCCAATGTATATATGTTCCCTGTTTAGCATATTACTTATACAACTTATAGAGTTGATTATAATTTCTTTTTTTTTTAATAATGTACATTATAATTAAGTCCATCCTGAATTATAAAGGATATGAAGCTTGTTTTAATCAATATGGATTACATCCTAAAGGATTCTCAATCAGATATTAAAATATCCAAAAGTATAAGGAATATCCCACTGGATTGTACTGATTTATCTATAGTTAATGCTATATTCCATCTGTTTTTAAAAAAACCTATTTGCTTTTGATTTTACAAGCGTTTTACGACTCATCGTCGTGTACCAAATACTTAACGTCTTTTTCCGAAAATAAGTCCTAGCATGATTTTCGGGACGATTTGGGACTATAAGCGCCCTCTCCTGAAAATAGGCCCTAGTTAAGATAATGTGAAAAATATAATTCGTTCAAAAAAATTGCTGTTGAATGTAGTAGGTATCTCTAACTGTCGTAATATTTGAGAAAATTTTTTGGAAAAAAAATATTCCAAGAAATTCCTTGTTTACCTCTAAAGTTTGTTTCAAGGAAGGCTCCCAAGGCAAGATGCATTAATTTAACCTCCGTTATATTGTAAGACATGAGAGATTCAATCATTCTACAGGAAATAGATTTGGAGGGAAATCAGAACGGAATTTAAAATTTTGATAATTTATGACGATGTTCTAGAACAGTGTTTCATAAACTTTTTCGAGTGACCGCCCCCTTGGGTCCATAAACCAATAACTCAACACCCTTGAATAATAATCAGATACCTAGACTAAATAACCAAATGAGTAACATTTTAATAATTAAATTAAAATAATTACTAATCGAATATTTATTTAGAATCCAATAGATTTATTGTTTCATACTATATTTATGCAAAAGAATTAATACAAAATAAAAGAAAGTTAGGTGAGAATTTACTTTTAACATAAAAATGAATTATCGAAACAAATAATATTAAGAGACTGTTTCCTAGAAGTTTGCATGTTGGGTTTTCACTTAAATTTAGAAATTATATTGGTTGAACATTTTCAATTTATAGAAATAGAATCCCCGCTCTTTTTTGCATTACCGCCCCCCGATATCAAAGCACCGCCCACTTTGGGAAACACTGTTCTAGAAGATGACATGACTGTAATCGAATAAATTTAAATTTCTGTATCAACAAATATAAAATATGTAAATCTACTTAATGTACTTGAAGCCTTCCCCCCCGAGAATAAGCCCTAGCAAGGATTTTGATTAAAAATAAAGTAAGACAGTGTCTTATTTTCGGAAAAAGACATATGCATATTATATGTTCAACATTTTATTTATAATAAAATCCCCCCCAATTACACTATAAATATCAAAGTTCTGTTACAGAAGATCGCGTTGATTCCAGTTGAAGAGGCTCACAGTATTTTGTAATAAATATTATATAACCAGTGAGTAGGTTTCACAACCATATCATTCAAAATTGTTATTAAAGTGGAACCAGTGTTGCACCTAGCTTTGTGATGACAAATATTACTAAAACTTAACTAATCGAAGCCTGTTATTTTTTTTTTTTTTGTTTATGTAATCATGACAGTCAGGTAGTTTACTTTTTGTATCAATATCTCTTGTATATATTTATATTTGTGTATATGTTTTAATGTTGTTTT
Source organism: Hermatobates lingyangjiaoensis (assembly GCA_026182355.1). Taxonomy (NCBI): domain Eukaryota; kingdom Metazoa; phylum Arthropoda; class Insecta; order Hemiptera; family Hermatobatidae; genus Hermatobates; species Hermatobates lingyangjiaoensis. The sequence continues at coordinate 43,248 of JAPFBL010000693.1, forward strand.
TATGTAAATAGTCTTCTATTGGTATTATATGATTAGGTTTCTAAATATATATTTTTTAGATAATATGAAAATAAATATAATGTCACATATATTCTTTTTTATATATATATAAGCAACACTTTTAATTAATCTAAAACTACAGTGGTAATCGTATGGTACAACGATCGTAAATTCGTAACCTCTAATTGCTGTTTCATTAATAATTATTATTAAACTAAACAATAACAAAAGAAAAAAATGTTTATAGCAAAAAATAATGATTACAAAATTTTCGACCAAATGTCGGTCGTCATCATGGTTTTTAATGTTATGCCTACAAAACCCTTGGCTTTGAACATCTTTTGGTCGAAAGATTCTTCAACAGAAACTACAATAAGTTATTGTATTTGTTATAAAAGTGTGAGTCGTTATAATTTACATATTATCGTAAAAAGTATCAAACCTGACTATTTTCCCAAAATTCATCATTTCAGTTGAAGAAATTTTGTTATTAATGAATTGTGTTGAAGCAAACCAAACTGTTTCTGTTTTTTTGAAAGGAGAAACAGTTTGACATAGAGTTGTAGTCCAGAGTTCGATCGCCATCTAGCCCTTGATTTATTCACGTGGGAGGTGAACAAATCTGAGTACGTCGTCCCTCGGAGAGGATGTTAAGCCGTCAATCCCGAGCCTGTTCGATGTCAGTCAGGTACTCGTTAAAGATGCTTACTGTAAAATATACTTCGAGTTAGGCAAAATTTAGGACTCCCACTGTAGAATCATTATTCATTGTGTGGTATCACAAAGGGCCAATGGTTAAGTGTGTTCCCTTGTGGAACACACATCTGTCTGTTCATGAGCTCTCTCCTCTCTCTCTCTCTTTTTCTCTTCTCTCTCTCTCTCCCCTCTCCTCTCTCCTGCTTTCTCTCTATCGCTCTCTCTCTCCTCTCCCGCTCTCTCTCTCTTCTCTCTCTCCCAATTTCTCTCTCTCTCTCTCTCTCCCCTCTCCTCTCCTGCTTTCTCCCGCTCTCTCTCTTCTCTCTCCCACTTTCTCTCTCTCCCCTCTCCTCTCCTGCTTTCTCTCTCTCTCTCCTCTCCCGTTCTCTCTCTCCCACTTTCTCTCTCTCTCTCACTAATGCTCATTCCTTTTCAGTTTGGCAAAATTTAGAACAACTAATGTAGAATCACTGATCAAACAAAAAGCCGATAAACGACTGACGTTATCACCTACTATGGGATTGGTTTAAATAATAATAATAAAAAGGAGTTATATACCCAAGAAGATTAATATTAAGTTTACTTATAGTAATGTACCGCTACCATTATTCGGTTTTGCCCAAACTCGATACAGTGTTATCATAACCACAACTATAGTTTCCGAATTTCACAATTTTCTGTCTTATTACTATGAACTGTAGGGGTCCCAACGTTTTTAAATACATTCCCGCCCGCATACATCCAGATATGAAAAAATAAAATACAAAATGCTCTCAAATGACTACAAAAATGTAAATACCTCAAAACGTTTCAATTCATTTCATCTTTACTACTATACTTTACTCATAGTGAAGTTAAATATTGTATTGTAAAATGTTAAAATGAAGTTAAAATGGAATATAATTATTAAAAAGAAATAAGTAGTCAATTTACGAATTTTACAAAGTGACTTTGATATAAATTTTTCCTAGCTCTTTAAATTATTTCAATTATTAAAAAAAAAAATCTGGAGTGGCCTACACTCAACTTGACTATAAGTAAACTTCTTGGGTATATAATATATAACGTCTCATTTAAGCAAAATATAAACATCTAAATGGGAGATGTTTATTAGTCTTTCATTCTAATGAATGAAATACTAATTATCCCATTATTAAATAAATGAAATAGATTAAATCATGGAAGTAATATAAACAAAGTTGTTATATTTTGAAATTATAAATTATAATTATTGTTTTTAATTTGTTATGACTGTAAAAATATGGAATATATTTTAAGTTAATGGCGTTTTGAATTTATATAGAAAAAGAAACTCATAAATATTATTTGTTTTTGATTAAAACAGAAGATCGTTTTGTAAATTTCTGCTTGAAATACTATGAGGGATTTATTGGCAGTCATAATAAATTAAGACGCCATTGTTAAGGTATAGTGGGGGTTGTTTTCCCAGTAGATGGAATGTAATCGAACTTTTGGACCCTATAGTTGATTGAATGTCTCGACTCGTCAGTCACCTTCGCGCTTCGCCAGACAAAGTACAGCAAAATCACGTCTCATCATGCCAAGGTAAATCTATTCCTGAGTTATATTTGTTGATAAATATCCAGTTTTTTTTAGTATTCTAGTCATAATAGTTCATATTTATTATTTTCAAAAAATTAAGAAGCTCCGAACTATAAAAGTTTTAAATTATACTGAAAAAGCTGGCTTTGACTTTGATTTGAGTATGTAAACTAGCTAATTACTAATATATTATTCTCAATATACATTCATAGTAACCTTATAACAGAGTACAGCAGGCAGGAAAAATACTCACTCAAAAATTAAGAAGCTCCCAACTATAAAAGTTTTAAATTATACTGAAAAAGCTGGCTTTAACTTTGATTTGATTATGTAAACTAGCTAATTACTAATATATTTTTCTCAATATACATTCATAGTAACTCTGAGGTAAAATGGATAAACCAACAAATGTCTCCACACAAATGAAGTTTTATTCAACGCGTTTCGAACACTTTGTGTTCATCATCAGGAAGACACTATAATACAAATTATATCTAATTATAGTGTCTTCCTGATGATGAACACAAAGTGTTCGAAACGCGTTGAATAAAACTTCATTTTGTGTGGAGACTTTTGTTGGTTTATCCATTTTACCTCCGAATGAGTAAATACCACACAATTATGGATTACACAACTAATAATTCATAGTAACCTTATAACAGAGTACAGCAGGCAGGAAAAAGATAACACTCACTCAGAAAAAATTGTGATATATGATTTTTGACAAAGGGGAAAGAAAATGATTTTATTAAATTCTAAGAAGCCATAAAATTCCCATTATAATAATTCTATAAAAGACTAAAAATGTAAAAGACAATTCAAAATTGAAATATTTTGTTTGAAGATTAATAAATGTCATTATCGTACATCCTTAATTATAAATCATCTTAAACAACATGTTTTCTTCGATGTTTATGATGTTTTTCAGAGGAAATAAAAGTATTTTCCTGTTTTAAATTTGAAAAATTTCACTTAAAATATTCAATGTAGAAGAGGTCAAGTAAACGATGTAAGAAGGAGGAATATTTCGTATCAAGAAATTTTAACTTTGGCTTTCCAAAAATGTTATTACTGCTGAAGTAATACAAATGAAATTATTTACATCGTCTGTGTGATCTATAAAAATAAGCTTATATCAATGATCAAACCACAATAAGAAAATGGGAAAGCAAGACTAAGATCTTTCCCATTTTCTTATTGTGGTTTGATCATTTATTGTTATTTCACGTGTTTATGTGTAATCTTTTTATAAGCTAAAATATTCATATGTCCTTCAATCATCATCTATACTAACTCAAGAATGAATGACTAATAAACATCTCCCATTTAGATGTTTATATTTTGCTTAAATGAGACGTTATATATTATATACCCAAGAAGTTTACTTATAGTCAAGTTGAGTGTAGGCCACTCCAGATTTTTTTTAAACATTGAAATAATTTAAAGAGCTAGAAAAAATGTATATCAAAGTCACTTTGTAAAATGACTAATTATTTCTTTTTACGATTATAATTATCTCTTTTTAATAATTATATTCCAAAGAATATAATTATTGAAAAGAAAATTACAGTAAAGAGTAACCCTAGTGGATATTAAATTTGTTAATATGCAAAATAAGGGGCCCATGTCATGGCATCTTAGTATCGATATGACTATTAGTACCGTAATTATCTGTATAAGATAGATCTTAATTATTAATATAAGATGTTATATTATTTATTAATATATTTTTTATAAATAATATATTCAAAAATGAAACGGTCTGTTAGGACAAAATATATAACGATTAGAATAAAAAAAGACGTAGAAACAACACAAAATCAATTCATATTTCGATTTCATCGTCATCAGGAGAAGAGTATGAATCGGCTGGTAAACAGCAACTCATCATCTTCTCCTCCTGATGACGACGAAGTCGAATATTGAAGTTTCTTGTTTCTATATGTTCTTCTAATCGTTTAATATATTATATTACAACTGAACACTCAAGATGGCGGGGGGCCTCTTGGTTTGCATTTAATTATGCACGCGATTTGATATTTGTAATATTCTGATTATTTATTTTAACTGTTAGTGTAAATATATAGATACAGTGATATTTAGTTTATTTTCGTATTTTAAATTTACTTCAATCGGTTGTTAATTGTTACAAAAGCAAAGAAACCACTGCAGTTTAGTTTGTGTGCATAATTATTTAATCATTAACGTGTTAGTCTGTGACTAATTGTTGCTTCAATAAAGAATGCCATTTTGAAGAACCTTAAGTGCTAATTAGCTTGCTCAAAATGTAGCAGTATGTAGGTGTCACATTACTTAACATACATCTTAGTTAAATAGATCACCTGATCAATCTCATAAGAACTGTCAATGATTCATCAAGTTATATTCTCCAAGTATATTATTTAAATAGATCAACATTCTAAGCTATAACAATTCAGGTAATGTTGAATTATTAAACATCTCTTTATCTAATATCATTTTAAATTTCTTACAGTTTTGTTTATGAAGTCTTCCATTATATTTAGAAAAAATTAAACTGTCACGACTTTTTTCATAAAAAAAACGAACCCTAACTCCATAGTAAGTTAAATTACAGAAAAAATTCAGTGTACACCTCGCTAATTGTAAATAATGATCTTTATATTATCATTAAATAAAATAAAAATTATCGCAGAACTGCTAATAGTGTATTTAATTCAATTTAAATTTACCTGCAAACAAAACAGGATATGTGAATGAAAACATGTGTAAGTCATCTTAAATAACGAGTTTTTGCCCGAGTATTTAAAAAGTTTAGTAAGTGATTAAGGATTTTAATATATTTAATTACAGACTAAAAATCAGATAATATTTATAACACAATAATTAATATTGTGTTAATAATGATATTTTTAATTAATACAATAATATTGATATTTTTATATCAATATGTGTTGAATTATTTTCGGGTTTCTAATATTGTAGAAATTTTATACGTGTTTAAAGAAATGCAAATTCTACTTACATAGTTTTTGTCATTAACTTAGGGCAACACTGTGAATATGAACTGAACCCGCCACAGTGTTTCCACCATTTGAAAGCATTGGTGTATAGTTTCACATTCAGATCAGCACTGTCCTGGGAATGGAAGTTGAGGTTACAGCGTTTGAATTGTTTGAGAGAAAGTTTACAGTGCTACATAGAATCCTTTATTTAACAACTGTTTATTCTTCATTATTTAAACTGATTACTACAGTTTACAGGGTTAGTATAAGTTTGTTTGTAAAAAGGTCAAACGAACTAAGTTATAACTCTATGATATTTTTACTTTTGTGTCTTATGGTTTGCGCCCTACATATATTTACTGATTATGCCTTGTTCATGCCACACAAAATTTCTATTATTCATTCCTTTGTCTTGCGTTGTTATTTTTAAATTATTAATTTACAGAAATGGAATGCCAGTTAGATTCTACTAGATTGCCTCCTCGTTTGGAAAACCAAAATTTGGAAGAAAATCACAAAACTGGTGAGAAAGGTTAGTATTCAAACTAAGGGTGTTATTACAAGTTGTATTTTCAGTGTAATTTAATTAGTGTTATAAGTTTTTAATTAGGTAGTACTTAAAGTATTACTTATAACTGGATATGTTATATTCTTATAACTGGACGCCATATTACTTATTCCAGTTGATATAAATTCTTGGCTCTGAATAAAATTGTAAAAAATATCGGAAAGTTTCGTTTAACATGTTAGATTATTTTTCATAATCTTTGTTTTTCAGGTTTCTCGATATTATGCATAGTACTTTCATTTTATATCAGGGCAAAATTAAATTATTTATTCCAAATGAATTGTGCTGCAATTATTTGTGTTCTTTTGAACTATCGGTATTGGATTTTAAAAGAGTTTTAATGAACTATTATTAAAATTAAATTTAATGACATAGTTTTCACCCAATTGAAATTTTAATAAGAATGAATTTGCAATGTTTATTACCTTTTTAATATTATAAAATAAAAGATTCCTCAGATTTCAAAGGTTGGACTCGTTAAAACAGGGAGGTTTTTTAAATTATTTTATTTGATATGCATGATTCTAACTTTACTCATGTTATGAAAACTGAAACCATTTAATATAATGTAATAGTAATCCTGACTAGTAATATGAAACATCAATTATCGAGTCATGATAAATGTTGTTAGAGATGATCTTCGTTTGAATTAATCAGCTGTTTGTATTGTGCGCCATTTTTTTGAAATACAATCTATTGATACTAAAATGTTTCTTACATGTATATTGTTATTACCACTAGGTTAGTATGATTAATATTAGAAATAGAAAAAACCGTCATACCTCGTAAGTTGATATCTTCGTTCGATCCGAAAGAAGACAAGATCCGAAAGCGCTCCAACATCTCCGGTATCAACTTACGAGGTATGACGGTTTTTTCTATTTCTAATATTGATAAAATGTTTCTGTTTAGTCAGAATGATTATGAGGATGTCCCAAGTTTTATGTGCTTTATCACGTTTTTGGTTACTTTAAAATAGAACTGTTAATATTTTTTCCGTTAATTTGTCGTATATGATGCTATCGCAACGCTAAAAAAAATGCAATAAGGAGGAGGGTCCCCTGTTATCACAGGACTAAGTAGTCTCCCTATTTCTGTGACATTATGAATCGATTATCGATCGTTCGAGATGTTAGTATCAGTGAAATACTGTTGAATTAGTTTCTATCTTATCATTTACGTTAAAAATGAAACAATTCAGTTAAAATCACTTGTTTGTTTGAAAACAAATGTATGTAAACTAGATTTTATAATGGTTCTCTCCAATACAATTTATAATTACAAAAACGTAGGTTTTTTTTTTCAATAAAATTTTCGAAAAAGAAATAAGCCAGTAGTGAATTAACCTTCTAATATTTCCATTATACTATTCCTTATGGAAATTATCTTCAATAGTTCCACGAATAAAAATAAAATTAACTTTATTTTAACGAAACCAACGCTAAAGATTAAATCAGTCAATTTATATGGTTAAATTATGATTAACAGTATCTTGTGCTGTTGGATATAATATAGTTAAATGTTGAAGTTAATGTCAGAATTTCCATTCATAACTTTCGTTTCTTGATTTACAATATTAAAATAATTATTTTTACAGAAAATTATTTCTATTCACTGTTTCGTTATTGAGGGCTAGGTCAAATAAAAGAAAATAAACTCTTTCTAGGCCGACGTTTCGATGTATTTGTACGTCATCTTCAGGGCTAAAATTAGAGTAAGACTATAATACATTTATCAAAACAATCTACAACTCACATAGAGAAATAACACACACTTTTGTTAAAGCCAACAGATACATACAAAAGGTTATTTTATAATCAGAGTTGTTGAGTATACATCTATTTAAAAATATCAGACAAACAGAAAATAAACAGATAAACAGAAAATTATTTCTGTTTAAGTATGAATATTAAAATTATTTTTAAATGATGGTTCTCTTTGTTGTACTTTTATATATTTTAAATATTTAGATATGAAGCTTAGTTTTGATTAATTTAATGGAATAAATGGTATGTTTTCTGATAAATTTATTCCATTAAATGCCGGATTTATACTATGTATTTTGTTAAGTGGAACAGAGGGAATTTAGGAACCCCAGAGTTGACAAATCAACAATGGCCAAAATGTTTATAAAACTAATTTGTTTTAATTATTTCAAAATGTAAACATGGATGGATTTTGTTGTAATTGATAATTGCAGGTGCATTATTGATAGTACTGGATTGATTGTATTGATAGATAGTATTGATAGTACTTGATTCTAATGATAGTATTTTTGTTTTCTTTTTTAGATACATTTTCGATAGGAAATGAGGTGAAGTCAACCGAAAACAACATTGGATACTTCAAAACTAGTAAGAAGTTGAAGTTTTTTTTTTTTTTTTTTACTGTTCTATATTTATATTCAGAATTCGGGAATGTTCTCAAAATAATTTTTGATTCGGCATTTTATTTGAAATCAGGAAAACGAACAGTAAGTGATGTTGACACCCAACCTCTGTACTTACTAGGCGCATTCAATAACAGTGACGTTAGTAACTATTCGTATTTGTGTACTGTAGGTTGCAGTGGCAGTCCCACAAGGGAACTCACAGAGGCCAAGCATTGACCCTTTGTGATACCATACAATGAAGATTGATTCTACAGTGTGGGAGTCCTAAATTTTGCCCTAACTCAAGTGTATTTAGAGTAGGGGATCTTTAACGAGTACCTGACATCGTACAGGCTCGGGACCGACGGTTTAACTGTCCTTCTCCGAGGGACGACGTGCTCAGATTTATACACCTCCCGCGTGAATAAATCGATGGCCAGGTGGGGATTGAACCCCGGTCCTATCAGTTCAGAGGTGAGCACGTAATCACTGAGCTAGCCTGGACCCCAACTATTCGTATTTTCCTGTGGTGGTCGTAAGATTTAATAAACTCAATCGTAATTCTTTATAAGGTTTCCCGAACATCATATTGTATTCATTTAAAATCAATCGTAATTCTTTATAAGGTTTCCCCAACATCATATTGTATTCATTTAAACTCAATCGTAATTCTTTATAAGGTTTCCCCAACATCATATTGTATTCATTTAAAATCAATCGTAATTCTTTATAAGGTTTCCCCAACATCATATTGTATTCATTTAAACTCAATCGTAATTCTTTATAAGGTTTCCCCAACATCATATTGTATTCATCTAAAATCAATCGTAATTCTTTATAAGGTTTCCCCAACATCATATTGTATTCATTTAAACTCTATCGTAATTCTTTATAAGGTTTCCCCAACATCATATTGTATTCATTTAAACTCAATCGTAATTCTTTATAAGGTTTCCCCAACATCATATTGTATTCATTTAAACTCAATCGTAATTCTTTATAAGGTTTTCCCAACATCATATTGTATTCATTTAAAATCAATCGTAATTCTTTATAAGGTTTCCCCAATCTCATATTGGATTCACACAATAGCAATCGTAGTTTTTGATGTATTATAATTTTTACCCGTTTCCTAAGGCGGGTTGTGGTATGTTATTTAACATATTTTTATTTTTTAGGACATTGGCCTTTTGATATCACAAAATATCTACTTGAAAGTGAAAAAAAGTTTGGACATTATATAAAACTAGACAAACAGTTTAAAAAAAATGTACAAGCTAGATATATAGAAAGTGATGATATGAACAGCGATGATGAAGCGGAATATGATAACTACACGAAAGGCAACACTGCTCAACCTAATCAAAACAACATGGCGGAAAGTACTTACCTTGATAAGAAACCAGCAAAAGAAAACCTTACAGAAAATATTAGTTCAAAGCAAGTAACTGATGAACATTTAAGTGATAAATTAGATATATTAAAATGTAATTCTTGTTTTACTCAATTTAAAAAGGAAAAAGATTGGAAATCTCATATTAATGATTATTTAAATTTAACCGGTTGTTTTCCGAATGGGCAAACACTTCCTCTTGATGAAATCGGTACTAGAGTGTTATTTAATGGTTATCATTTAATGTTGAAATGTGTTCATTGTGATTTTATGTCGGATTTTGAAGATTCATTAAAAACACATTTTGCTAAATGTCATAATATAGGGAAATTTCGTTGCTCTTTGTGTTCGGATAAACTGTTTACTAATTCGATTTATTTGAAACAGCATTTATTTTTTATTCATGGTTGTAAAGAATTGCTGAGTTGTAATGATTGTTGTTTTAAAACAAAGTGTAAAGAATATTTAATTGAGCATATTAATGACTCTCATATGAAAGTCATTGATGTTAATAAGGCAAAAGGCAATTTAAGTCATTTGTTTACTAGCAAGTCATTCAAAAAGTGTAACCAATGTCCATTTATTTGCCCTAAAAAGATCAGCTTAGTTCATCACGTTAAAACAAATCATAAAAAACAATCAACAGGATATAACTGTAATAAATGTGATTTTAACACAACGAAAAAATCTTATTTAAAAGCTCATCAAATAAGAAAACACGTTTTTCAAAGAGAATTAAATAAATGCAAATTATGCAAATTCATTACAAATAATTATTGGGAATTAGATTTACATATGAAATTAGAACATTCTAGTTTTAAAGAAAATTATAAATGTTTTAAATGCGATTTTAAAACAAAACGAAAAGATTTCTATTTTATACATTTAAATTTAATGCATTTTAAACAAGATAGATTTAAATGTCAAGAATGTAGTTTGATTTGTAAAAGTAAGAAGCATTTTAAGGTTCATGTTTATGGTAAACATGATCCGTTTCGTGCTACCTTACACTGTGCTTACTGCGAGTTTAGATCAGATAAAAAACAATTATTATATTCTCATATTAAAAATATTCATAAGAATGGCTCTGAAATATATAAATGTAAAATTTGTTCGTTTGTTGCAACAACTAAATATAGTTATTCAACTCATTGTAAGTCTAAACATGGTAATACGCCTTCTACTATTTATCAGTGCCATTATTGTACTTATTACTGTAAAAGGAAATTTTCTTTGTTATCCCACATTACAAGAAGGCATATTAATAAAAAATGATTTTTTTTTTTATCTGTTTGTATCGACTATGACTTTATTTGGACTAATGTACCGGTTATTGCAGGCTACAGTGTTGACTTTGATTTTTGATTCTTATTCATTTACAGCAGGCATGGGCAACCTTCGGCACGTGGGCCAGTATGCGTCCCAGCACGTGTGTATTTGTGCGGCTTCTTAATATTAAATGTTCCTTTGCTTTTTGGTTATTAAAAAAAAAAAAAAGTTAACTGTGACTTTTGGAAGGAAATTACCACATGAGAGAGAGAAGGAGAGATGGAAATGGATAAATAGGTAGAGTGAGAGGGAGAGAGACAGAGATAGAGGGAAATGAGAGAGGGAGAGAGAGAGATGGATAAATAGATGGAGAGAGAGAGAGGGAGAGGGAAATGGATAAATAGATAGAGAGAAATAGTGACAGGGAGAGAGAGATGGATAAATAGATAGAGAGAAAGAGGGAGAGGGAGTGAGACTGAGAGAGAGGGAAATGGATAAATAGATAGAGAGAAAGAGGGAGAGGGAAATGGACAAATAGATAGAGAGGGAGAGAGAGAGTTAGAGACAGAGAGGTGGAGAGTGAGAGAGAGGGAAATGGATAAATAGATAGAGAGAAAGAGGGAGAGGGAAATTGATAAATAGATAGAGAGAAAGAGTGAGACAGAGAGAGAGGGAAATGGATAAATAGATAGAGAGAAAGAGGGAGAGGGAAATGGACAAATAGATAGAGAGGGAGAGAGAGAGTTAGAGACAGAGAGGTGGAGAGTGAGAGAGAGGAAAGGATAAAAGATAGAGAGATAGAGATAGGAATGGAAAGAGAGGAAAGAGGGAGAGGGAAATTGATAAATAGATAGAGGAGAAAGAGTTGAGAGGGAGAGTGAGAGGCAGAGAGAGAGGGAAATGGATAAATAGATAGAGAGAAAGAGGGAGAGGGAAATGGACAAATAGATAGAGAGGGAGAGAGAGAGTTAGAGACAGAGGGAGGTGGAGGAGTGAGAGAGAGGGAAATGGATAAATAGATGAGAGAGGAAAGGAAAGTGAAGGAGAGGGAAATGGATAAATAGATAGAGAGAAATAGTGAGAGGGAGAGAGAGAGAGATGGATAAATAGATAGAGAGAAGGAGAGAGAGAGAAGGAGACAGAGAGGTGGAGAGATGAGAGGGAGTGAGAGAAAGGAAATGATAAATAGATAGAGGAGAAAGAGGAGAGAGGGAAATGGATAAATAGATAGAGAGAAAGGAGAGAGAGAGAAGAGGAGAGAGGAAATTGTAAAAGTGAGAGAAGGTGAGAGAGGAGAGTGAGAAGAGAGAGAGGGAAATGGATAAATAGATAGAGAGAAAGAGGGAGAGGGAAATGGATAAATAGATAGAGAGAAATAGTGACAGGGAGAGAGAGATGGATAAATAGATAGAGAGAAAGAGGGAGAGGGAAATGGATAAATAGATAGAGAGAAAGAGGGAGAGGGAAATGGATAAATAGATAGAGAGAAAGAGAGAGAGGGAAATGGATAAATAGATCGAGAGAAAGAGTGAGAGGGAGTGAGACTGAGAGAGAGGGAAATGGATAAATAGATAGAGAGAAATGTGAGAGAGAGAGAAAGAGGGAGAGGGAAATTGTTAAATAGATAGAGAGAAAGAGTGAGAGGGAGAGTGAGACAGAGAGAGAGGGAAATGGATAAATAGATAGAGAGAAAGAGGGAGAGGGAAATGGACAAATAGATAGAGAGGGAGTGAGAGAGTTAGAGACAGAGAGGTGGAGAGTGAGAGAGAGGGAAATGGATAAATAGATCGAGAGAAAGAGTGAGAGGGAAATGGATAAATAGATAGAGAGAAATAGTGAGAGGGAGAGAGAGAGAGATGGATAAATAGATAGAGAGGGAGAGAGAGAGTTAGAGACAGAGAGGTGGAGAGTGAGAGGGAGTGAGAGAGAGGGAAATGGATAAATAGATAGAGAGAAAGAGGGAGAGGGAAACGGACAAATAGATAGAGAGGGAGAGAGAGAGTTAGAGACAGAGAGGTGGAGAGTGAGAGGGAGTGAGAGAGAGGGAAATGGATAAATAGATCGAGAGAAAGAGTGAGAGGGAAATGGACAAATAGATAGAGAGGGAGAGAGAGAGTTAGAGACAGAGAGGTGGTGAGTGAGAGGGAGGGAAATGGATAAATAGATAGAGAGAAAGAGTGAGAGGGACTGAGACTGAGAGAGAGGGAAATGGATAAATAGATAGAGAGAAAGAGGGAGAGGGAAATGGACAAATAGATAGAGAGGGAGAGAGAGAGTTAGAGACAGAGAGGTGGAGAGTGAGAGGGAGTGAGAGAGAGGGAAATGGATAAATAGATCGAGAGAAAGAGTGAGAGGGAAATGGACAAATAGATAGAGAGGGAGAGAGAGAGTTAGAGACAGAGAGGTGGAGAGTGAGAGGGAGTGAGAGAGAGGGAAATGGATAAATAGATCGAGAGAAAGAGGCAGAGGGAGTGAGACTGAGAGAGAGGGAAATGGATAAATAGATAGAGAGAAAGAGGGAGAGGGAAATGGACAAATAGATAGAGAGGGAGAGAGAGAGTTAGAGACAGAGAGGTGGAGGGTGAGAGGGAGTGAGAGAGAGGGAAATGGATAAATAGATCGAGAGAAAGAGTGAGAGGGAAATGGACAAATAGATAGAGAGGGAGAGAGAGAGTTAGAGACAGAGAGGTGGAGAGTGAGAGGGAGTGAGAGAGAGGGAAATGGATAAATAGATCGAGAGAAAGAGTGAGAGGGAAATGGATAAATAGATCGAGAGAAAGAGTGAGAGGGAAATGGACAAATAGATAGAGAGGGAGAGAGAGAGTTAGAGACAGAGAGGTGGAGAGTGAGAGGGAGTGAGAGAGAGGGAAATGGATAAATAGATAGAGAGAAAGAGTGAGAGGGAAATGGACAAATAGATAGAGAGGGAGAGAGAGAGAGTTAGAGACAGAGAGGTGGAGAGTGAGAGGGAGTGAGAGAGAGGGAAATGGATAAATAGATAGAGAGAAAGAGGGAGAGGGAAATGGACAAATAGATAGAGAGGGAGAGAGAGAGAGTTAGAGACAGAGAGGTGGAGAGGAGAGAGAGGATGGATAAATAGATGAGAGAAGAGAGTGGAGAGGAGAAAGATGGATAAATAGATAGAGAGAAAGAGGAGAGGGAAATGGACAAATAGATAGAGAGGGAGAGAGAGAGAGTTAGAGACAGAGAGGTGAGAGGGAGTGAGAGAGAGGGAAATGGATAAATAGATAGAGAGAAAGAGTGAGAGGGAAATGGATAAATAGATAGAGAGAAAGAGGGAGAGGGAAATGGATAAATAGATCGAGAGAAAGAGTGAGAGGGAAATGGATAAATAGATAGAGAGAAAGAGGGAGAGGGATGGACAGAAGAGAGGGAGAGAGAGAGAGTATAGAGAGAGAAGGTAGGAGAGGGAGGGAGTGAGAGAGAGGGAAATGGATAAATAGATAGAGAGAAAGGAGTGAGAGGGAAATGGAAAATAGATAAGAGAGGGAGTAGAGAGAGGTAATAGAGAAGAAGAGTGGAGGAGTGAGAGAGAGAGGGAGAGAGAGAGGGAAAATGAGATAGAGAGAAGGATGAGAGAGAAGAGTGAGAGGGAAATGGATAAATAGATAGAGAGAAATAGTGAGAGGGAGAGAGAGAGAGATGGATAAATAGATAGAGAGAATACTGAGAGCGAGAGAGAGAGAGAGATGGATAAATAGATAGAGAGAAGGAGTGAGAGGGAGTGAGTGACAGAGAGAGAGGGAGAGAGAGAGATGGATAAATAGATAGAGAGAAGGAGTGAGAGGGAGTGAGTGACAGACAGAGAGGGAGAGAGAGAGATGGATAAATAGATAGAGAGAAGGAGTGAGAGGGAGTGAGTGACAGACAGAGAGGGAGAGAGAGAGATGGATAAATAGATAGAGAGAAGGAGTGAGTGACAGACAGAGAGGGAGAGAGAGAGATGGATAAATAGATAGAGAGAAGGAGTGAGAGGGAGTGAGTGACAGACAGAGTGGGAGAGAGAGAGAGATGGATAAATAGATAGAGAGAAATAGTGAGAGAGAGAGAGAGAGAGAGAGATGGATAAATAGATAGAGAGAAATAGTGAGAGGGAGAGAGAGAGAGATGGATAAATAGATAGAGAGAAAGAGAGTGAGAGGAGAGATGGAAAATAGATAGACAGAAACGAGAGGAGAGAGAGAGAGATGGATAAATAGATAGAGAGAAGGAGTGAGAGGGAGTGAGTGACAGACAGAGAGGGAGAGAGAGAGATGGATAAATAGATAGAGAGAAGGAGTGAGAGGGAGTGAGTGACAGACAGAGAGGGAGTGAGTGACAGACAGAGAGGGAGAGAGAGAGATGGATAAATAGATAGAGAGAAGGAGTGAGAGGGAGTGAGTGACAGACAGAGTAGGAGAGAGAGAGAGTTATGTGATAAATAGCATAGATTTTGAGAATAGTGAGTCATGTTGAGAGGAGAGAGAGAGATGGATAAATAGATAGAGAGAAATAGTGAGAGGGAGAGAGAGAGAGATGGATAAATAGATAGAGAGAATACTGAGAGGGAGAGAGAGAGATGGATAAATAGATAGAGAGAATACTGAGAGAGAGAGAGATGGATAAATAGATAGAGAGAAGGAGTGAGAGGGAGTGAGTGACAGACAGAGAGGGAGAGAGAGAGATGGATAAATAGATAGAGAGAAGGAGTGAGAGGGAGTGAGTGACAGACAGAGAGGAGAGAGAGAGATGGATAAATAGATAGAGAGAAGGAGTGAGAGGGAGTGAGTGACAGACAGAGAGGGAGAGAGAGAGATGGATAAATAGATAGAGAGAAGGAGTGAGAGGGAGTGAGTGACAGACAGAGAGGGAGAGAGAGAGATGGATAAATAGATAGAGAGAAGGAGTGAGAGGGAGTGAGTGACAGACAGAGAGGGAGAGAGAGAGATGGATAAATAGATAGAGAGAAGGAGTGAGAGGGAGTGAGTGACAGACAGAGAGGGAGAGAGAGAGATGGATAAATAGATAGAGAGAAGGAGTGAGAGGGAGTGAGTGACAGACAGAGAGGGAGAGAGAGCGAGCTCTATAGCAACAAATGTTTTAGTTTTTTCATATATGACGCACTAATCTTTTGGAGAGTGTTTGTGATCCATTGTTTATCATAAGGAAATAATGAGATATGTAATAATTTTCATTATATGAACAATAAAAAGTTAAATAATGATTGACACATTTAATACAGCGCACAGTATGTATTTCTATATTTCTATAAAAATACATGATACATATAAGCTGTATATATCGAAATACCACAGAAATGACCGTTCGGCCCGCGATGATTTGGAAATTATATAATGCGACCCTCAGTTCACAAAAGGTTGTCCATGCCTGACTTACAGTATAACCTTTTTGTTTGTTATAAAAAGGTTTTGTCTTTTAACAATCTTCAATCTTTTTTTACATCGCGATCCATTTTTGATGACAAAAATTTATTCGCGACTCTTTAGTGAGAACAAAAATAAAATTAACAAGATCTAAAAAAAAAAGGGAAAATTAAAATAAATTTGATTAATAGTAAATTTAATGAGATTTCTGTGCCGCATTAATAATAAATAAATTATTTATTTAGTCCTTTATTTTCTATTTAAAAATAAACAATTTCAAACATTTCGCGAGCGACCCACCGGTTGAAGACCCTTGTTTTAAGGTTATCTATAAAAAAAAATTATGAAAATAGGGTTTACCAGCAAAAATATTCTTTTGATGCAGGTAAATAAAAAACTGAACCTATATAGGATTAACTGTAATAGAAATATACATTCATATATATATATATATATATACATATACACTTTAACACAGAGAAAAGAACACAGAAAGATACTACAGAACTCACTTCGATATTTCGAAGTGAGTTCTGTAGTGTCTTTTTGTGTTCTTTTCTCTGTGTTAAAGTGTTTATTGTCCACACGGACCTTTCATTTTATTCGAAGTATATATATATGGAGAATAGAAAAGATCTATTGTTCTTTCTATTTGTAGTCGTTTTTGAGGTTGGAATGTTAGAATATAAAAGATTTGTTGTTTTTTTATTAAGATTTTTTTTTTAAAGAAATGTCAAAAAATAATATACCAGGCAGCTTCTTCCTTATAAATGTTTTATTTCAGAAAAAAAAATTGTTCTACGCAGTAGACAAATTTGTAGACAAAGGCATATCACAGTTGAACGTCTGTTGCATGAATGATGTTCACCTCTGACAAGTCATTACAACTAGTCTTATATAGGGATTATTTAGAATGTTCTAGATAACTGAAGACATATATCAGATAACAACACCTCGGGTTAGTATTTGTGTTAAATGTTCTTTTTTTTTTTTTACAAGCTATGGAATTCTCTATTGTTCTAGGATTAGAGTATAGTTTAGGAGCCCCAGAGTTTACAGAGACGGGACCTTTTACACAGAGGGTATAAGGGTTTTTCCCTAACTCTCCAGTAATGATTTTTCGAGTCATTTTCTTTTTCTTAAAATGGTAACTCATACTTATATTGCAGTAATGTTTCTTTCAATATAAGTTGTTTAATTAGTTTTTGCTATATTCCCTGATTTCGGAGAAGATCAAACACTTCTTTTGAGTCTAATAAATAAGATATTATTTACCTGAAATTATATCAATTACAACAAAATCCAACCATGTTTTAATTTTGAAATTATTAAAACAAATTATTTTTATAAACATTTTGGCCATTGTTGATTTGTCAACTCTGGGACTCCTAGACTTTCTCTTCTTACTTTTGTTTTCCCTCATTATTTTAAAATGTTTAAAAAGATAATGTATATTTCTATTATATTGATATAGCTTCTGGATCACTGATATTTCAAATTCACAGAAGGGGTTCTTGAGGATTTTGGTCATAAACATACAACTGCTGATTATAAGCCGACATTTCGCCAAAATTTGTTTGGCATTTTCAAGGCTAAAAAACGATTTATTAACGACATAAGTAAAGCAAGATAAATAAAACAAAAATTTTTTAACAAGAGAACCACAAGGATCATAAAATGCCTAGAGTTATTTTTATTATTATTTTTATTTAAAAATAGACATTTGTTGTTTAAACCTAATTGTTATTAATTATTCAGAACATCAAAAACCCCGATTTTCAAACAGCAAAACAACACACAGACAGTAACAAACACAGAAAATTACAAAACAATCAAAAACAAGAGTCAAAAATGAAAAGAAATTAAGGAAAAAAAACAAAAACCTTACAAACATTATTACCTTGATTTAGAAGAAACACCATTTACTGGTCCATGCTTTGTCTGGCTGCATGGACATACCATACCATATGTCTGGATGCAGCCAGACATAAGCATGGACCGGTAAATGGTGTTTCTTTTAATCAAGGTCATAATGTTTGTAAGGTTTTTGTTTTTTTTCCCTTAATTTCTTTTAATTTTTGACTCTCTTGTTTTTCATTGTTTTGTAATTTTCTCTGTTTGTTACTGTCTGTGTGTTGTTTTGCTGTTTGAAAATCGGGTTGTTTGATGTTCTGAATAATTAATAACAAGCAATTAGGTTTAAACAACAAATGTCTGTTTTTAAATAATAAGAATAACACTAGGTATTTTATGATCCTTTGTGGTTCTCTTGTTACAAAATTTTTGTTTTCTGTATGGTGGTGTCCGGTGATGTATTTATCTTGCTTTACTTATGTCGTTAATAAATCGTTTTTTAGCCTTGAAAATGCCAAACAACTTTTGGCGAAACGTCGGCTTATAATCAGCAGTTGTATTTCTATTATAGTTACTGCTAAATAGGTTGAGTTGTTTATTTATCTGTATCAAATAAATTTTTTCCTCGGGATACATTCCTGTTGCCATAATTTTTTTTAAAGACAACCTTTACACTTCTTATAAAAGGAGAGAACTTTTTTATAACAAAACATTTATTGTTGTTTATAACAATGTTATACTGATGTTATAAAGACTTGTGTAACAGTGTTAGGAACCTTCTTTTATATATGCGACATATTAAAACAGAAATAAACATTCAACGATAGTCGTGCAGTTATTCCCCTAGTATTTACCAAAATAGTGAAAATTTTTGAACAAGTCTACCTAAAGTTAAGGATATCGAAATGTTTGTACTGTAATATAGTGAATGAATACCATATAGTGAGAGATTGCATGACTTGATGTGCTATTAGCGAAACAACTAGGTTTTTAAAATCTAAGTACTTATTGAATTTGATTTTGTGGTTCATTTTGATTCCTTCAAGTCATGTAATTTCGTTTTTTTATTAAATCATTGTATTTTGGTGTTAAAACTGTCAACTTCTGATGGCGTATTTTGAGATTATACAATAAAAAAAAAAGTGTTACTTCAATATGCATATTACCATGTGCGTCTACTGCTCTATGCGTACTACCATGTGCGCCTACTGAAGTATGCGTACTACCATGTGCGCCTACTGAAGTATGCGTACTACCATGTGCCCCTACTGCTGTATGCGTACTACCATGTGCGCCTACTGCTGTATGCGTACTACCATATACGTCTACTGCAATATGCATACTACCATGTGGTCTACTGCATTATGCGTACAACTTTAACTCTAAACTATACCTAATAAAGTCAATACTTTATCAACCGTTTGATAGAATAACTGGATCATGTAATCGGGATTCCACCAATTTTCTAGCTTCAAAAATCAAACTCTCGTTTCCGACTTTCTGTTTTATTTAAAAACTTTTTCATAGGCAAAAGTAATAATTTTTTTTACTATAAATTAAATTTACATTATTTAAAGAAACTAAAAATGTAAATTTATTTTTCTTATTATTTTTTTTTTATTCTTGCCTATCAAAAAGGTTTTAAATAAAACCGGAACGTCGGACACGTGCGTCTAATTTTTGAACCTTGAAAATTGGTCGAATCCCGATTAGATAACACTCCGAAACTAATATATATATATATATATAAAATGAAAGGTCCGTGTGGACAATAAACACTTTAACACATAGAAAAGAACACAGAAAGACACTACAGAACTCACTTCGATATTTCGACATCCGTCGTCATCGGGAAGAAGTGCGAAGTACTCGCGTTGAGAAGCAAACTGCTACTCAGTTTGCTCATACTACTCATAGCAGTTTGCTTCTCAACGCGAGTACTTCGCACTTCTTCCCGATGACGACGGATGTCGAAATATCGAAGTGAGTTCTGTAGTGTCTTTCTGTGTTCTTTTCTATGTGTTAAAGTATATATATATAAACTGGAATTTAAAAAAGAACACATAGAAAGGAAATCACTGAACTCACTACTATATTTCGATGTCTTAGTCTTATTTTTTTTTTTTTTTGATGTCCTCGTCTTTTTCTTCTTTTTTTTTTTTTTTCTTTAGAATATTTATTTTCAATAGAATTTAGTTTTCATAAAAAGTAACGGATAATATCACAGAACATATTTTGATTTAAAATTACAACTACCATTATACAAAAGGAAAGAAAACAGCTAAAATAATGTACCAGGAAGAAATATACACATACTACTAATAGAAGAATTGAAATAATATAATGCAATTTGCAATGTATTCATTGTATTAGGAACCAATTTAAAATACAACCTATTGAATATGTATACATAGGAGAGATCAGTCATCAGGAACTTGTAACACATTCTTCAAGTCCCATGAAGGGAACACTTTTGTTTAAATGCCCGTGTTACAGTATTTCTGTATGAATTCACAGTAAAAACAAAAAAAGTGTAAACATTTCAGTCTTAATTAAATATGTCATGCAGATAAGGCGTATTGGTAATGGTTCAATTACGAAAGACAATGTTCTCCTTGGTATATATATATATATATATATATATATATATACCAATTAAAATAAGCAGTGACACATAAACAGAAACACAACAAAGACTCACTTTTCAATATTTCGACCGTAATGGCGGTCGAAATATATATATATATATACACGAGTTCGAGAGTAACAAAGAGCAACACACAAAGTAGGGAAACACACTTACAGACTCAAATTTTCGGGTAATCCGTCTTCAGGAGAAAAGAGAATGGGAGACCAAGCACGTTGTAGGCGCAACGGCAAGTAACCAACCCGGCAACCGCCAGCACTGTCAACCGTACCCGGTCTTAAAGTATAGAATTAGGAGAAGATATAAATAGAAACTCAGTTTATATCTTCTCCTAATTCTATACTTTAGGACCGGGTACGGTTGACAGCGCTGGCGGTTGCCGGGTTGGTTACTTGCCGTTGCGCCTACAACGTGCTTGGTCTCCCATTCTCTTTTCTCCTGAAGACGGATTACCTGAAAATTTGAGTTTGTAAGTGTGTTTCCCTACTTTGTGTGTTGCTCTTTGTTAATCTCGAACTCGTATTGTGTCCAGTTTGGATCGTATTTCGTTTTATCAGTGAATATATATATACAGCCATCAGTTTTATCTGGTTAAGGTAACACTTTATATAAACGGTAATTATGAAAACTTATTCCTAACAATCTAAGATTGAAACATTAGAATTAAAACTATGTAACCATTCAAAACAACTACAGGAAAAAATCTGCTCAGTTGAAATGTATATATACACACACAACTTTTTTTGAAAGTAATAAGAGAAGTAATAGATGGCAAATGATCAATTGAAGTAGGACGAAACGAAGAAATATACCTGCTTGTAGGAAGATTTCTCAGAGAAAACTATTTCTTTATTCTTACTGGGTTTATTTTACGACTAAACGATTAGTAGTGGACTTGTATATATGCTTTTCAGTAAGAGTAATCGAATTTGTCACTATTGAATTTTTATATTAAATGCTTGACAATTTTCATAGTTAACCATTGTAGTTGAAGTTTTTTTTAAATATAAATTTTACAATAAATATGAGAAAAAAAATTATTAACTAATGAGAAACAAAGGCTTTGGTCTAGCACTATTTTCATTATGATTTCAAAAGGAAAAGAAACCTAAATGTTTTTGAAACTCTGAAATACCTTTAGGCATATCTCTTAGGATCTTTATGATTTTTTTACGCTGAGAGTGTGACCATTTTTAAACATTTCTAGAACTTTTTAAGTTCTAAACATCCGTTATTGCCAAAGAATTAGCCATGTGCCTTGCCTACTAGGCTTAAAACAAAACAGTTAAATATATTTTAAAAAAAAAATATTTTTTTTGGAAAATTGCATTTCAAACAGAACAATTAATATTATAATTTTTTTTTTTTTTTTTACTTTGTGTGCTACTTATCTTCAATTTTGAACCGTTATTGTGTCCAGTTTGGATTGTCCTTCCGTTTATCAAATGAATATATATATATATATATATATATATATATATATATATAGAGTCGTTATCAGCCTTTGGAGCGATTCACTTCTTTTCTTGAAGACGAGGGCATCGAAATATAGTAGTGAGTTCAGTGATTTCCTTTCTATGTCTTCTTTTTAAATTCTAGTTTATTCCGTTCGAAGAATCGTTTCTTCTAATTGTATATATATATATATATATATATATATATATATATATATATATATCAAACCACAATATGAAATGGGAAAACAAGACTAAGGTCTTTCAACCGTAACAACTGACGGTCTTCGTCAGAGTCAAAAACCCACTCTTCTCAATCTCTCACCAGATTTTTTCTGCATCTAGTGTTTCAGTTGGGTTTTTGACTCGTGACGAAGACCGCTTGTTACGATTGAAAGATGATCTTAGTCTTGTTTTCCCATTTCATATTGTGGTTTGATCATTGATTGTTATTTCACTTGTTTATGTGAAATAACAATCAATATATATATATATAATTGGTAACTGCTACATATGGTAATTACCATATTTTAAGAGTTTAAAATTTTAGATATTCCTTGTTTAGTTTTCTTAGTTTCTTAGTATTATCTTTTGTGTCGCATTTAAACCGTTATACAAATTTTAAAAATCTTTGATTTTATTTTTTGTTATTTGACCACCGATATTTCTTTGATCTTATTATTATAATTTATATCTACTTATGAATAAAAATAATTTTTTTATAATGAAATATTGTTTTTTGTATTTTTTTTACCATAAAACATATATTGTATTATTACAAATAAAATGTATATGATTTTATTGAATATTGAGTTTATAATATAGTGTATTTCTTTGTATGGGTATTTATTATGTATGACAGTATGTAGAAAGAAGGTAGCAGGTCGGGTAGAAAGTACCCTCATACCTCGATATAATAACACGGATCTCACTTTCACGGATTTCGGAAGCAAAGGAGAAAATCTGTAGTTTTGTTTACAGCTTTGGCGGAACACGTGTTGCTGTTTGGTCAATGTTTTTCAACCTTTTTGGCCCTGTTTTTGTGAGTTGTTTGTGAAATTTCAACTTTTTTTTTGTGACACCTGTAAACCCTCTAGAAAAGCTGATACTCACCAGTATCACAGAAGGTTGAGTTGATTAAAAAGTTGAAATACAGTAGCATCGGAAACTTCAGATGATGGGGAATATCGGAACTGGACTCCAATCGTCTCTGAACCAGTGCGCTTGGTTTCCCTCTCTTATCTCTCCTGAAGACGGTTCAACCGAAAATTAGAGACTAAGTAAGTGTGTGTTTTTAATTTCTCTTTGTTCCTTTATGTACATTGAACTGTATTTGTCTATTTCGGATCGTATTTTCATCGAAAAAGTATATATATATATATATTTATATATAAAGAAAATGACATCAGCGAAATACGGTCAGCTGTTCAACGAAATATATATATATATATATATATATATATATATATATTATATATATATATATATATGTAAATTTTGGTAGCAGTCCCTCCTGTAAACATACATTGTTAAAAATCTGACCATATCTTGCTGAAACTTGCTTCTTATTAAGATTTTCAAGTTTTCTAAATAGAGTTCTTGTCACTATATCTACAGTATACAATATTCTTCCTATAGTCGACATGTTACATGAGTCCATGTTTCTGCTGTCCTCAGCCATTATCAAGACATAAATGAGTTTTGTTCCTTTAAAGGAACAATACGTCTTGATACCATTATGTCTTGATAATGGCTGAGGACAGCAGAAACATGGATTCATATAACATGTCGACTATCGGAAGAATATTGTATACTGTGGATATAGTGACAAGAACTATATTTAGAAAACTTGAAAAACTTAATAAGAAGCAAGTTTCAGCAAGATATGGTCAGATTTTTAACAATATATATATATATATATATCACTCAAAATTCGAAAAAACGATCCAAACTGGACGCAGATCAGCTCAAAAACGAAGAAAAGCAACACTCAGAGAAAGAGACACACTTACAAGTGAGTCTCTTTCTCTGTGTGTTGCTTTTTTTTTTTTTTTTTTTTTTTTTTGTCTTCATTACTGGCAAGTCGAGTAATGTAGGAATGAATAGATTCCAAACTCATAATATTGAATATCAACATTTCTGGCGTACCATGGAGGTGTCCTAGCTATAAGGTGGGCACATTTGGATGCAGTTCTTGTTTGTGGGCGCCACTCCAAACCAGACTGAGCATCCGTATGTCATAGTAGAACGAATGACCGCCTTATAGACAAGGTCCTTCACTGCCTCTGGAGTATTTCTTGATTTGTGTATGAAATATAGATTTGTTCCGGAGATGTTGCCTGAATGTCAATCTGGGAGTCTAATATGAGACCCAGATATTTTATTTGTGTTTTGTAGGGTATAACTCGATCACCAATGAACACAGGAGGTGGAAGATCAAAGCTACCTTTACAGAAACTTAGATGCGCACCCTTTGTCGGGTTCACAGATAGTGAACCAGTGCAAGGCTGTATCGAACCCCTGATCTACAGATCCAAAATCAAGCACACAAACCACTAGGCCAGCCTAGCCCTTTATTAAAGAATAACATTCAATAATTAATAATGGTTATTTAAAAAAAAACTCCAAATTGAATATATACATATATTTATTTACATAACTTTAAAGAATTCACTTCTCTAGAATGCCTTATACATAAAGTAAATAAATCCACATTGTCTTCCATATATACACACATTACAAGTTACCTTTCAAAATCCTTGACAAACTAACAAATATATGCAACTAAATTAAGAGTTAAAAAAATATATATATATATATGACTAGACATTTTGGCTCAAGTAGATTTCTTTAGTAAATATATACAGGTTAGCTGAAAATACTAATATTCTAAAAGAAAAAAATATTTCATTTTTCTTTTCGCTAATAAGGAAGAACTTCAAAAGTTTTTTTTTTTTAAAAAAAAATTAAGAGCTTATGAATTTACAATGATTTTATGTGATATTGTACGGGGCTTGTGAATCTTAAAAGTGAAAGCTACTGAACTTATAAAAATGTTTTAATATAAATCTGATATTATGTATGAGTGCTTTTGAATTCTTTTCAGAGGCAAAGCTTATGAATTCACAACGACTTTATAGAAATTTGTTTATTTATGTATATATACTTTTTGATAAAAAAAAAATGCTTATCTTGTAGGATTTAAGTGCTTTTGAAAAAATATATATTATATTCCCTGAAATAGCAGCAGATTGTCGAAAGGACAATTAATATGAAGTTAAAATATATAAAAGACAAAGTTTGAATTTTTGGGGATACTTCGTCTTCAGTGAAACAGAATGATAAATGAGGATGAAGGAGTGAAGGGTATTACAATGTGACATTCAGTGTTGCCAGTGAATAGAGAAAAAACTAAATACATGTATATTTAAGGGAAAAAAATAAATAGTGTAGCTAGTGAACCAGAGGAAAATAATGGGAATTGTGCATTTAGAAAAAAAAAAAATAAAGATGGGGAATATAATTTAAAAGAAATTTTAAGATCAAAACACTGACTTATATTTCTGGGAAATCTGTCTTCAGGAGAAAAGGAAGAGGAAGACCGAAGCACTATGTAGATGCAACAGCAAGTAACCGATTGTGTCACCAAAAGTATCCGGGTCTTGACATAAACTTGAGAAGATATAAAAATGAAATTCAGTTAAGCAGTTCTAACGTAGTGCAGTCAGTTATTATGTGGTATTTACTCATTGTAGGGTAAAACGCTGATGAAATGGTCTCCGCATATAAAAATTTAATGGTATAAACAACGCATTTCGAACAAATAGTGTTCTTCCTCAGCCATTAACTAAAAATATTTTGAAAAAATTAAAAAAAAAATTTTTTTTTAGTTAATGCCTGAGTAAGAACACTACGTGTTCGAAACGCGTTTATATCATTAAATTTTTATATGTGGAGACCATTTCATTTGCGTTTTACCTTACAATGACGTAAGCAGTACAAGTTGGGTAAACTGTGAACGAATTTTCTTTCAAGAGAAATAAATGAAAATATATATATATATATATATACAAACAGGAGATTGGTTAAAAATAAAGTATCTAAAAAAAAAAATGAAACATATATAGATAGTTTCCATAAGCAATAAAAAAACAAAATTAATTGATTCATAAATAATAATAAATGTTCTTCCATTTTGAACATTTATATATCCAGTTTGGATCATCTTTCCGATTTTATAGTGAATTATAAAAATATATATCCACGATAAATTCAATATAACATCGAATTCTCTGGAACGAAATAAAGGTTTACTTAGAACCCGGAGGGACTATTTAAAGTCGTAAAATAATATAATGATATCTTCATTATAAATATTTAACGAATGAATTTAAAAGAAGAAGGAAAATTAATTATCCGATCAAGTTAAGTTCAGGAACAGTTCGGGCACCTAGTAGCTGGTTAATGTAGTAATGGTACCAATCACGGTTTTTTTTTTATAAGTAAATTAAAAGAAATTATTATATCAATTTAAGAACATGAAATCTGAAATCCTTAAAAATTTAATGGTAACAATTATTTATTAATAATAATAATAAAAGTAAAACGGCAAAGAAATATAAAAGTATTATTAGAAAGAGGTAAAAGAATACTGGTAAAATTAAGATCAGGATCAGATCGAGCACCTAAAAGTGAAATAAGGGCTTTATCAGAAAGGAATGATATCCTTATCATCAAATAGGAATCAGTCTCAAAATTTAAACCTTGAAACAATAATTTGACGGAAGACGATGTTAAGCTAGGATGGATATCGACAAACAGTTGACTGAAAATACTAATATATCCCAAGAAGCGTGCAAAGGGAATCAGGATAAAGAATACAATATTATTAAAATATTTTTCATATTTATATTTGGGGGTAGTAATGGAGTGATTAAGCGCCTCTAATAGCCTCTTAACACTCAACGCCGGCTTTCGGCCTTCACTAGGCTACCCTGTTAACCTGCTATTTGCAGGGACAAACGAAAGATGAAGAGAAGGTGATCAGGGGCTGGGCCTGACCACCTTCGTTTCACAACCTTCGTAATCCCCAAATCTCCTTCTTAGGGAAAAACATCATACCTCGTAGGATGTTGGAGTCGTTGGAGCGCTTTCGGACGTTGTCCATCTTCAATCGCAACTAACCTAAGGTGCTATTATATATATCAAGTCCACTCCTATCTAGTTATTGTCTTTTTGATGTTATTTTTGAATGTTTTTTATATTATAGTGTGATTCTTTTATAGTTATTTACGTCACCATCGTATCTCTCCAGTCGTCTTTTTATTTTTAGTAATGGTTTACACAAAATATAAGTTTTGTGATTTATTTGTTCGTTTATTGAATTACCCGAATTTGTATGTTTATAAATTTCAAGTTGTTCAGTTATATTGAGTCTCTGCTCTTTCTGTAAATGGACTTAAGTAACTCCATTGAGTTTTCTATTCTGTGAGGTTCATGTTTTGATGAAATAACGCAATAATATCAAATAACAATATCTAGATAGCAGTGGAAAATAACGCAATAATATCAAATAACAATATCTAGATTGCAGTGGAAAATAACGCAATAATATCAAATAACAATATCTAGATAGCAGTGGAAAATAACGCAATAATATCAAATAACAATATCTAGATAGCAGTGGACTTGATATATAAACTGATAACAGCTCCTTAGGTTAGTTGCAATCAAAGATGGACAATGTCTGAAAAAGCTCTCAAAGATTCCAAGAACATCTTACTAGGTATGACGATTTACCCTATTTTTGATATAAATCATACTAACCTCAGTGGTAATAACAATATACATGTATAGCTTAGATTGCCTAATTGTGGGAAAGATGAGATTGCAGAATAGTACATCGTAAGATAGTTTCGGTGTTTTTCCATTCCTTGATGCCCTTCTTTAATAGAAATGCATTTCATAGCTAAGATTGTAGTGGGAGTCCCCACAAGGGAACACACCAATAGAAAAGGCTCTATAATAAATAATAATAATGTATTAATTGTTAATTAATATATAAAAAATTAATAATATTTTTATAATCCAAAACAAAGGTTTAAAAGCTAAATAAAAACGTAAACAAAACAGAGCAGAATAATCAGCAATACAGTTGGGATATAAAAATCAATCTTACCAACCTAACTCTTCCTGAAATCACTACACTTCATATCTAAAAATTAATATCAACAAAATAATTAGGTTGGACAACCTGGATTACATCCCTAGTTTTTCATTATTGCCCCGTTTTTAAGAAAGGGTTTAAATTTTAAACATTATTACATGAAAACTAAACGTAAAAAATTACTTTTCATCCCTTTTTTTGGAAATCATTTTAATTTTTATTTAATAACGATCATCATTTTAATTATTCTTCATAAAGAAATTCATGTTATTTTTTTTTACAATCAATTTAGCATAATAATAATAATATGCATTGTTGCTTCCTATCTATGACAATCGTAACATGACATCAATATTTCAATATTTGGACATTACAGCAAATAGAAAAAGGATGGCGCCATTTAAAATTTACAAACATTTTATATGGAGAAGAGTATCATAAGGGAGGGGGGGGGGCGACATTTAGAGGGGGTAAAAATAAAAAATAAAAAAACTAAATAAAAAAATTTGAAATTTTATACCAAAATAAGTTTTTAAGGTCATAATAATTATATTTTATATGCATATATTACTGTTTTTAAACAGCTTTTTTTCAACAAATAATATTTACAAATTAAAAATAAATTTATTTTAAATTTTTCAAAACTATTTTTTTTTTTTTCAAAAGGGGGTTTTGAAAATTTATTATATTTGTTTGCATAGCCAGTTAATTTATATTTAACAATTTTTTTTTTACAATTTGAATTGTGCGTTTCTGTTTTGAAAAAAAAATTCTTTGGTTTACTTTGTTGTCGAATCTATACTTTGAGAACATTCATGGTTATTGAATTGTCCCAGGGGGGGGGGGGGGGGGGTTGAAACCTTATGCCCGCCCCAGTCGGCAAAAATAGTAAATACGCCACTGTATTTAGTTGTTTAAATCAAAAATGAAAGATTTGATCACATACAAGTTTTTTATTTTCTTAAAATAAAATATATTCTTATATCTATTTTTTGGTTTGATACATTTCTAAAATGGATGAATTTAACTTGTAAAACTTATATAATCACTTATATATAGTGAAGAATCAGAGGTATAGCTGACTTTGAAATAAAGAATGTTTAAAAAAAAATAGTAATACTGTGCATAAAAAGAGGTATTCTAAATAAATAATATTGGAATGCGTTTGTCTTTTAGAGGTTACACAAAGCCACAGCATCATGGTGAGAGGATATTCACCATGAAATCACCATAGAATCAGAGCCATACTGACTTAAATGAAGAAGTTAAAACACAATCAGCAAACTTCACAATAGAGGTCCTCTAAAGCTGAAAACACTATTAGGAAAGCGTATTGTCTTTTAGAGTTACAACAATCTGGAGTGGTTTACACTCATTTCTATTATAACAAACATTAGCTTATAAGACAGAGTACTCATGAACTTACGGAATATCGCGAACTTTTGAAAGCACAAGAAAAGAGTTAAACAACAATCTGGAGTGGTTTACACTCATTTCTATTATAACAACATTAGTTATAAGACAGACTACTATGAAACGGATATATCGGAACTTTTGAAAGCACAAGAAAAGAGTTAAACAACAATCTGGAGTGGTTTACACTCATTTCTATTATAACTACCATTTGTAATAAGAGGGAGTAATTTGAAATGGAAATATTGGAATATTTTCAATCGAATCTCAGATTCTTAAAAAAGAAATTCTTTTGAAGTTGTATATATGAAACTTTAATTTCTACTCTAGGTAATAATAAAAAGCTAGAATTTTGTTTGATGATTCAAAGTAACTGTTATAATCTATAGATCTTAATATCTGATGGATCATTATAGATGAAGAAGAAGTTAAGAAAATTTACAGAAGAAAAAAATTACACTTTTTTTTTCTTTTTGAAAAGTAAGGTAAGAGAAATGAACTACGGTAAGAATAAGCTAAGAAATAGAAAATGGAAATGAAGAAAATTAGGAAATATAAAATAATAAAAACTTAAAAGAGAATAATAAAGAAAATAAAAGGAAAATAGCTGAAACAAAATCCAGGAATATGAATAATAGATACTTAAATAATAATCATAATGAGGATGATTGGAATAAAGTTGTAAAAATAATAATTTAAGATAAAAATAAAAGGATAATAATCCAAGAATAATAATAGTCAAAGGTAAACTAGTCTGTAACCATTCAGAACAGCCCTACCTTTTTAAATGAAATTTTAAATTTCAATAAGAGGAAAAAAATTTAAATGAAATTTTAAATTTCATTTAAAAAGGTAGGGCTGTTCTGAATGGTTAGAGATTAGTTTACCTTTGACTATTTTTTTTTTTTTTTATTATCAAATTATTATTTGAACTCACGAACACGTTTACCTAGGACCTAGACCCTACGTCACTTTAATATCAGCAGGTAGATAGTTAAGAGTAGTGTTTCTTAAACTTTTTTACTTCAGGGCGCACCTATGAAACCAAACCAAAACTTTGGGTTTTAAAATCACTGATTTTAATAAAAAAATTTAATCCTAAGATTTAATAACAGGAAAATGATTGGAAATTAAAATGTATAGTTTTCTTTTAAGAAAAAGAAAGAAAGAGAGAGTGAGAGGGAGGGAGGGCTAGTAAAAATGATTTAAATCCCCGAGTAAAGGCAAAGAGGAACTACTAATCATTGATAGCTTAAAGATTAAAGAAATTTACCTTCCAGTTCAAAATATGAAGTGGCCGAGACTTGAAAACCACATACTTGGTGTTTTCTCAAATAAATTAAAATTATGCAAAAACTAAAATATAAATCTGTTATATAAACTTAATCTTCCGTTATCTTGGGGCGCACCTGGCTACCTTCCAGGGCGCACCGTTTGAGAAGCACTGGTTAAGACTAACAAAGTCATTGATTATACCGACAATCAATACTACTTACCATATAGTCCACAGAAAAGTTTTCCATTTTCTTTTTCTTCATTATTGTTATTTTTTTTTTCTAAAATTATTTATATTTATTTTTGGTTTTAATGATGTTCAAAGTCAGGTCCTGTGTACTTTTTATAATGGCTTGATGATAGACGACTACTGTCATACCGAGGCGGATTTGGCTCTTTGGGAACAACAGGGAAACAGCACCAAAGTATAAAGGCGAGGAAGGCTACTAGAGTGCCGACAAGAAGGATGAAATCTTCAATGGACTGAAAAAAAAAAGTTTTAATAATAAAACGTAAATTCAATCTCAACATACTCCCCCAGAGATAGAGAAAGGAAGAGATAGAGTGAGAGAAAAGAAGAATGAGAGAGGGGGGAGAGAGAAAGGAAGGAAGGGAGAAAGAAAGGAAGAGAAACAGAGAAAGGAAGTGAGAGAAAGAAAGGGAGAGATAGAGAGAGAGTGAGAGAAAGGAAGGAAGAGATAGAGTGAGAGAAAGGAAGAGCGAGAGAGGGGGAGAGAGAGAATGGAAGGAAGAGAGAAAGAGAAAGAAAGGAAGAGAGAGAGAGAAAGAAAGGAAGAGAGTGAGAGAAAGGAAGAGTGAGAGAGGGGGAGAGAGAAAGAGAATGAAAGGAAGAGAGAGAGAGAGAGAAAGAAAGGAAGAGAATGAGAGAAAGGAAGAGATAGAGAGTGAGAGAAAGGAAGGAAGAGATAGAGTGAGAGAGGGGAAAGAGAGAAAGGAAGGAAGAGAGAATGAGAAAGAAAGGAAGAGAGAAAGAGAATGAAAGGAAGAGAGAGAGAAAGAGAAAGAAAGGAAGAGAGTGAGAGAAAGGAAGAGTGAGAGAAAGGAAGGAAGAGATAGAGTGAGAGAGGGGAAAGAGAGGGGATAGAGAGAAAGGAAGGAAGAGAGAAAGAGAATAAAAGGAAGAGAGAGAGAAAGAGAAAGAAAGGAAGAGAGTGAGAGTGAGTGAAAGGAAGGAAGAGATAGAGTGAAAGAGGGGATAGAGAGAAAGGAAGGAAGAGAGAATGAGAAAGAAAGGAAGAGAGAAAGGGAATGAAAGGAAGAGAGAGAGAAAGAGAAAGAAAGGAAGAGAGTGAGAGAAAGGAAGGAAGAGATAGAGTGAGAGAAAGGAAGAGTGAGAGAGGGGGAGAGAGAAAGGAAGGAAGAGAGAAAGAGAGAAAAAGAAAGAAAGGAAGAGAGAAAGAGAAACAAAGGAAGAGAGAGAGAGAAAAAGAGAAAGAAAGGAAGAGATAGAGAGTGAGAGAAAGGAAGAGAGAGAGTGAGAGAATGACAAAGAGAGAGGGGGGGGAGAGAAAGAGACTGAGAGAGAGAGAGAGAGAGAAAGAAAGGAAGAGAGAGAGTTAGAAAAAGAAGGAAGAGAGAGAGAAAGGAAGAGAGGAGAGAGATTGTGAGAGAAAGGAAGAGAGAGAGAGCGAGAGAAAGAGAAAGAAATGGGTAAAACAATGTGGTAAAAATGACATTGAACAACCAGGGATACAAAAGTTATATTTATTCAAAGCACACACTTAAACTTTTTATATTTTTTTTGTTATGTTAAAGACGCTAAACCGTGGTTCATTTTGCTATTCCACACTCTTTCAACTATGGTGGGTTACATTACTACTAGACCAATTCAACAAATATAGAATGAAACCCAAACAACTAGAAATGGTGAAATAGCCAACAAGTTATTAGCTGAAGTGTTTCTTCATTTATTCAATCATGAAGTCTCCGAAAAAAATTTGTTCTAATAAATACTTTTGAATATCTCTGCGAAACTTTTAGAATAATTTAATTTTAAATTAATAATAAATAATCATTAAAGGGGAGTTATTTAAATACAATGTTTATAAAAATGTTCATAGAACGATGATTAACGAAGCTATAAGCTAGAGAAATCGGCTAGCAGTGAAATAATTTCATTGTCTAGCGAAAATAATATGACACTGAATAAAAAAGGAATAGAAGGGAAAAACTTACTGGATCATCTCCCAAAAGAACAGAATTAATCAACAAAAAAAAGTCATCTAGAGGAGTCATTTTTAGAAAATTGGTGTCATCATTAATGAACAGCAATTCCTTTTGTCGAGCAGAACAATAATGTCGATTAAAATTCACATGAACTACGTTATCATACTTAAAGGACTGATAGGGTGCAGTTTAGGACCATCAAGGGCTGATCGTTCAATAATGGTAACACTGACTGTCGTTGCGCCTTATTTCATCTTATCTACTCCTTGTCAATATGAATTTAATTTATTTCTTTTTTCCTTTTATCTTAGTATTTTCATCATTTTATTTAATCGGAAAATGTGATGTAGTTTTAATGTCAAGTCTATTATCAAATAATGGTGTTGATTCATACTGTCTCAAAGATATTTTAAATCTTGCTTTAAACAGGATAAAATCAGTAAGTTTCTTTTTAAATTATCTTCATTGTTCCTTGTTTTGATTGTTTAATAATTTTTTTTATTGAACATTATTGATGTTTGACAAAAGATAAAAGTCATATAATTTTACTCATAAGCCGGTAAGAAGGAGGGAATGTTTAAGATGTGAAGGGGTTACAATATCCTACAGAAATCAACCGATTAATTAAGTACTTTTATTTTTTATTTTTCTGTGTAGCAAAGTATTCTGAGAAGTATTTTATTCTGAATTAATTTCAATGTAGGAACAAATGGTTCCTTTGATGAAGATGATTCAGTTATCAAGTAAAGAATCTGCAGACCAGTATTTAGGTTCATACAGGTTTTTAATAAGTCAGATTGGGAATTCTTTACAAATGTGTGTTTAGGAGCAGTCTTAATAAATGTTAACTCTGAAAAATTGTTATAGTAGGTTGTAAATATGTTTCAATTTAATATAAGACTAATGTTAACCTTTTTATTCTAATATAAGTTATTTTATTTTAATGTGATTTTCATCACGTCGAATGTTTTTGTTTTTTTTTAAACGATTATTAGCATGATTACTGCATTTTTTTAGGTCCCTTCTAATGAAGATGGGTCAGTTGAAGTTAATTTCAGATTAAGTAAAGAAGACTTAAATATATTGGAAGATTATTCAACAAATATGATGACGTGGGTGACATCAGAACAAGTTATTTCGATATTGAATCGTGTTCATTTTGAACCTGGTAACAGTGATTCAACCTACCTACCAGTTTCTAACAACACTTCACCTTGGGTATTTATTTCAATTTACCAATGTTGACGTTTACTGCAAACGGTTATATAGTTTTGATTTAAATGATTTGTCACATTTAACCTGTTTGTATTACTCTGTTGTATAACTCAACATATAATATTTATCTTATTCATATTTATTTATTCATTTATATTTCATCTTATTCATTCATATTTATCTTAACACTTATAATGTTAACTTTATGATTACTTTGTTATGTTAAAAATCAATTTTGAAAGATTTGCATTCATGTTTTGAGTTATTCTGGGTCCAGTTTTGATATTTCTTGAATATAATTACTAAATCTGTTATGTAATTATCAACAATGTAAATACGCTAAGTGATTTATATTTATACAAGTCATTTCGTTTGACAACTATTAATGATTCTTGTTTGGAAATGTGCAGTCATCTTATTAGAATATACAGCTAAATGGTACTTTATATTCAAACAATTGCTAATTTTTCGAATTATCTTATAATTAAGTGAATTTAAATATATTTTAGGTATTTCTTTCTGCAACGAAAAATCCACACATTAAAGGGATGTTTCAATTCAAAATCATTCTTTACAGCAATTATTAAGACTTCTTCAATTACAAGATTGGACTGACTTGCACAAACATAAGTAACAAGATTTAGCAGTTAGTTCGGAATTTTCATGTTTATAAGATCTTTCAATCATTTTCTCTTGTTGAGATTTAAAATGGTTACAATTTTAAGAGATCATCATACATTTTAGCTGTATAAGATCATGAATTTGCAGTTGTAGAGTTGGAAAATGAAATCAATTCTGACGATCAATGTTTTCTTGAAAGAAACGCAGCTTTTTGAGACTTATAATGTCACCTGGGGGGCTAGAGTAGCTCAGTGGTTAACGTACTCGCCTCCAAACTGGTAAGTTAGGGGTTCGATACCTACATGGTCCTCGATTTATTCATATGGGAGGTGAATAAATCTGACCATGTCGTCCTTCGGAGAAGGATATGATAGAGCTGTTTTGATTCATTGCCATGGACCTTTCAGAATTTTCACCATGATGAGGAAAAAGGACGTTAAACTTGTTTTGATTTATTCATGTTTCTAGGCCTTTCAGCCATACCATGATAAAGCAGAATAGGTTGATGTTTTTTTAACGTGGAGCCCTTTCGCCACGTCATGAGAACCAACCGTCCGCTCACTAATGATACACAACGAAACGGTCTTCGTGAAGTGCCCAAGGTGGACCTCGCTTCCACGACCTACATCAAGGAAAGCTTTTAAGCTTATGCCAGATAGTCTCTAAAAAGGACTGAGGGTTACTTGATGATAGGGTTCATCAAGGATTATATGGGAAAGATTAAATTGGAAAATACAAGGGTAACAGTTAATAGCGAGTTGAGAGATAGCAAAGATTAGGCAAGTTGAATGGCCGACCCCCCACAGAGGTCTACCACAGGATCCTTAAGGATTCGGTCGACCTCCCACAATGGGAGAGTACCCGTTACCCCAGGATCAGGGGTTGCAATGATTTGACTCCTCTGGACCCCGTTTTGGGTGCTCCTGGATTAGTAAGTTAGAAAATAAGGGATTAAAACCCCTTGTTGGTCAAACGCCACCTGGCAGTAAGGTCTTGATAAGAGAAGATGTCTCTCTCTATGTTAGATTGAATGCTTGAAGAGAGGGCAAGAACATCGCCCAGGTTAAACGTCAGACGTTAAACCGTCGGTTCCAAGCCTCTACGATGTCAAGTACTTGTTAAAGATCCCTACTCTAAATACACTTGCAGTAGGTAAAATGTAGGATTCCCAATGTAGAATCAACAGATAATATGACTTGCCCATTACTAAAATGAGCCCTCGGAAAGGACGTTAAACCGTCGGTCCTGAGCCTGTACGATGTCAGAAAGGAAGTCACTTTCTCTCGAAACATAGGGACACTGAAAAGATGGTGCTCCCATAGTTTATGGCAGTGG
Organism: Hermatobates lingyangjiaoensis; assembly: GCA_026182355.1. Taxonomy (NCBI): domain Eukaryota; kingdom Metazoa; phylum Arthropoda; class Insecta; order Hemiptera; family Hermatobatidae; genus Hermatobates; species Hermatobates lingyangjiaoensis. Next base: position 79,643 of record JAPFBL010000693.1, read on the forward strand.
TTTCCAACCTTTTCGAATTCTCGCCCCCCTTCATTAAATAATAAGTTCCCTGCGCCCCCCCCCTCCACTCTGGTTTAAATATTGCTATTTACTGTCATAGTCGGCACAAGTCAGAGATAAAAAATGATACAATACATAATTATGTCCTCATATGTATGATTGAATGTATAGGCTTACCTTTACTAGTGTGATGGTTGCACTTGCTTCTCTGAGCAGAGTTTCTCAAATCTTGGAGAATGTGATGAAATTAAGACCCGCAATTCCTTTTCTATTACTAAGCAAGAACGGTATTTTGTTTTGAGAACAGCAACTGAACTAAATCCTGATTCACACGAGTATGATGTCGCAAAACGTAATAAAATAAAAACGTAATAAAGTAGCATTTGAAATAATTTATAATTGTATTTAGAAAAATTACTTAGTAACTAAGTAATTTTTCTATTTATGAAGTGCTTGCGCCCCCCCTGGCAGCCCTTCGCGCCCCCTTAGGGGGGCGCACCCCACAGGTTGGAAACCACGGGTTTATGGGATGGCACTCTCAAATACATGATGGTCAATAGTTTTACTTGTGTGCCATATAACCCTAAGGAAGGTTTTATTTTTGTTTATAAATGTGATTCCTACATTATATTTTTTTTTCTTGTGTACTATTGCCAGAAAAACATACCAACCAAACTATTGCCAAAAAAAAAGTACCATGCCAGAAAAACAGACATTTAATTTTCTTGATAACTGAAATTAACAATTAAAAATTTTTTCAATATATATTTTTTTTAATTTATTATCTATATATGAATTCTGTCAGTAAATGGGTTTGCTCACCTGAGTATTTACAAATGTGCTGTTAAATTTAAACTGGAGTGTACTTTAGGAGTCCCAGCGTTTACAGAGACGGACCTTTACACAGAGGTTATAAGGGTTTCCCTTTACATAGACCTAGAAATAGGTGTATATATATATATATACATATGCATACATATGCATACCATATGCATATACATATACATATGCTATCCCCAGATCATTGTCCATACGCCTCCATAAAATTTGTAGCAGAATAAAAGATCGTTCCTTCCAAATAGATTTATTGAAACAGAAATTTTCTGACCGAGGATATCCTTCTAATTTCATTAACAACCGTATAGTCCCTGCAGACGTTTATCATAATTCAGGTCCTAGGAGGGATCGCAGTGACGCGAATTTCCTCATCATCACTTATTTTCCTGGTGCTCACAGGCTGGGTGCAGTTGTCAGGGAGTTTTTCCCTATTCTTTCTTCTTCCTCCTGTACTTCTTCAGTCTTTAGTCAGGCACCTTCCATTTCCTATCGCAAACCTGCTAATCTTCAATCTATCCTCTCTCACATCTCTTCTCCTAAGCCTCCAAAAACTGCTGGTGGTATGGTTCAATGTGGACGTCGTGGATGTCTTACTTGTCCTATCATCAATCCTGTTCCTTCTTTTATCTCTGTCCATAGTAAACGCACCTACCCTATCTCTCACAAGACCTCTTGTACCTCTGGTAACTGCGTTTACCGTTTGGATTGCACCCAGTGTGATTATTTTTATGTGGGTTTGGCTTCCACCAAGCTAAGCCTGCGTATGAATAATCACAGGTCATCCGTTGGCAAACGCAGTGACCTTCCCGTTGCTACTCATGCCAGTTCTCACGGACTCAGTTTTAATGACTGTTTCCGTGTACAGGTCCTGAGGCAGATTGATCAGACTAATTCGAAAGTTACTCTGAGAGCTTCAGAAGAAGCACTTATTAGTCTTCTGGGCGGTAGATCGGCTCCTGGGCTTAACCTCAATCGTTGATTTTTTTTTTTTTTTTAAAGTTGTCAGCTTTTAATTTTATTTTAGTTACATGTTTTCATTTTTTTAATTTTTATTTGGCTTTTATCTCTTTATCTTCCCTGTCTACCTTTCCTCCGAAAGTTGGCTACACTGTTTGAGTGCTTCAGTTCGAACGTCAAGTCAGTCGTTATCAACCTTTGGAGCGATTCACTTCTTTTCCTGAAGACGAGGACATCGAAATATAGTAGTGAGTTCAGTGGTTTCCGTTCTATGTGTTCTTTTTTAAATTCTAGTTTTATATATATATATATATATATATATATATATATATATATATATATATATGGTTAATATATACGAGTACACCGTTATTGGCGCCTAGCCTTAACATTACCCTCACCAAGTTGATAACTTCGAGACAGAGGAAAGCACTTCTCATGGTCATACAGGGCTACAGGACCATCTCGACCCTGGCTGCACAGACCATTGCCGGTCAGATGCCCATTGACCTGGTCGTGAGAGTCAGATCGGAAAATTTCAGGCTGAAAAGAGGACTCTCCCCCCTGTGGTCCGGGGAAAGAATAGGAACTAGGTTACAAGACAACCTGAAGAGGGTGCCGACTGGGCTATGGGCGTCTGGAGGGAGCGGTGGTCACAGGGAACCACTGGTCGATGGACACACCGATTTTTTCCAACCATCGACGCGAGGCTGGCGTTTGGAAATGAGTTCATCGACCACTGGACGACTCAAGTGCTCACAGGGCAAGGGGACTTCCGAAGTTATTTACACCGCTTCAAGCGAGTGGAATATCCTACATGTCTCTGTGGGTGGAGCCCTGAGACAGTCCAGCATGTGATTGAGGAATGCCCCAGATATGACTATGAAAGGACAAAGGTCGAGGCGATAGTTGGAAAAGAGGCAAGCGAGCTTTACGAGGTATCGTTCAAACGTAAAAACGTGAAGGCATACCTCGAGTTCATCCACGAGGTGGGCAGGAAAAAGAGAGCCATTGCAACCCAGCGTTAAAATGTTTGGTAGTGAGGTAAATGAGCCACCTTATACCAGGGTTATAACTGCAGTTTTTGTTGTTTTCGCCCCCCCCCCCCCTGGTACAATTGCGTGAATTAGTTAATTTAATTTTTGGTCTAATGCGTGACGTAGAATCGTGGTGCCCGCCTCCGCGAGGTCCACCTCGGACACCCCAAGTTTTGGGTGGCAAAATTTGGAGGTGACAAAAGGGTAACAGGTTAAATCGTCGGCCTGATTTGATCTTTGGTGTAATGGCTGGAAAGCTAAGGTGCACAGCGATCAAAACAGGTTAATATATACTGTTAAAACACAGTATCACAGGCCAAGTAGTGTATACAATTCTGTGGTAAGTATTATGAACAGATTATGTGGATCGTTCGAGATGTATACTATGATATATTTCAGTAAAATACAGTTGAATTAGTTCTATCTCATCAATTTATCAGGAATGAAACAATTTTCAGTTGAAATCACTGGTTTTTTTGAAAGAAACGTATATTAAACTAAGAGATTTAAACTAGATTTCATAATTTTTTTCCCATACAAGAGTGTACTTTAGGAGCCCAGCGTTTACAGAGACGTACCTTTACACAGAGGTTATAAGGGTTTCCCTACTCTCTTGTAGGGATTTTGGAATCATTTCTTTTTCTTAAATGGCAACTCATACTTATATTACAGTAATGTTTATTTCAATATAACTTTATTGAATCAATATAAGTTTAATTAGTTCTTGCTATATTCCTGGTTTTGGGAGAAGACCAAACACTTCTTTGAGTCTAATAAATAAGACATTATTTACCTGAAATTATCAATTACAACAAAATCCATCCCTGTTTACATTTTTAAATTATTAAAACAAATTACTTTTATAAACATTTTAGCCATTGTTGATTTGTCAACTCTGGAGCTCCTAAACTCCCAACATTTTAGATAGCTAGCTTTAATATCAATTCTTAAACCTCTCAGATTACAAAACAATTCTTTAAATGATCAATGGTAATCCATTTTAAATTTGTGATTCATTTAAATTTCAGTAAACAAACAAATAGACCTGGAACCGAAATTCAACGAAAACCAATTGATTATATACAGATATACAGCTAATTCCCAGTCTAATGTTTACCTTTTTGTTTGTAGGTTGTAATTGTGGTTGTCACCGGCAGTGTTGCCATCTGTATTGCTTGGCTCATATTGACAAGAAGTTCTTTTCAAATCTCATTTCTTCTTATAACAATTGTTTTGGGAAGCGTTGGCATAGCATGGAACTGGTGGAAAATGTATACGGTATGGTTATTTTTTATTTATATTTATGTCTTTGATGATCAAAACCACAATATGAAATGGGGAAAAACAAGACTAAGATCTTTCAACGATAACAAGCGGTCTTTGTCAGACCAGTTGGGGTTTTGACTCTATCGAAGACCGCTTGTTATAGTTGAAAGATCTTAGTCTTGTTTTCGCATTTCATATTGTGGTTTGATCATTGATTGTTATGTGAAATCTTTTTATGTCTTTGATATTTAGTACTTTTTTTTTCGTCGTAAGATGTGGAAAAATCTGTTCATCAGATCCCTTAGCAAGACTTCTTGCTTAGGGTATGTGGGGTTGAGGGTCCCGACCCACTAAAAAAACCACATCCTATTTCCTGGCAATACCTGACACGGAAACCGTTTGCACATTACTTCATGCCGGTGCCTCAGTCTTCCTGAATACGATTCACCTTCTTGTCCCCATTCGTTCATCTATGAATTATCATTGCTCTTGCCTCGTGCTTTCATTTTTCTTATGACGGAGAACCGTCTCTACAAAGTTTCCAACTTTTGACCAATTTTCCGCACTCTGGAGCATCTTTTGAACTATGGTCTCTGGAGTGACCTCACCCAATGATGCTATTAATTCCTGGAGCATCATTCCCCATTTAGCACAGAAGAAGGTATGCTATGCATCGTCGTTTCCCCCCCGAGCTACAGTGCCTACATTGAGGGCTATCAACTTTACCCATCCTGTGTAAATATTTCTCGAAATTCCCATAGCCAGTCAGAATTCTGAGTTAAGTGGAATGCAATCTCCCCATGCTTCCGGCCCAACCATTTGGGGAGGTCCTGGATGAACCTTGCAGTCCACCTGCCCCTTTGATATTTGGTAATAGTGTTATTTTTATTTGTATTTTATATTGTGATTATTTATTTATTTAATTCACTTCTTTCTTTCTCTGTTTCTCTCAAGTATCACATTCCCTCACTCACTTGTAGAATTACTTCATTTTATTGAATTTTACTCTTTCCTCTCCCCTTTATATACCCGCTTATATAGAGATATAAAATATTATTATTAAACATCATACCTGGTCTATCGCTGGTGAAGTCGCTCGACCGGTTTCGCATTGGCTCTGGTCAACAATCAATGTTACCTTCTATTAAATCATTAGTTGTACAATCCATAATTGTGTGGTATTTACTCATTCTGAGGTAAAATGAATAAACAAACAAAAGTCTCCACACGAATGAAGTTTTATTCAACAACAACAACAACGCGTTTCGGACACTTTATGTTCATCATCACGAAGACACTACAATACAAATTATATCTAATCAGTTATAAAATTAGAGTGAAATAATAAAATTCGATTAAGAGAGAATTAATGATATACCCAAAGGGTGTGGTTAGAGATGGTTATACTCGTATATATGATATGAATTAATGATATACCCAAAGGGTGTGGTTAGAGATGGTTATACTCGTATATATGATATGAATTAATGATATACCCAAAGGGTGTGGTTAGAGATGGTTATACTCGTATATATGATATGAATTAATGATATACCCAAAGGGTGTGGTTAGAGATGGTTATACTCGTATATATGATATGAATTAATGATATACCCAAAGGATGTGGTTAGAGATGGTTATACTCGTATATATGATATGAATTAATGATATACCCAAAGGATGTGGTTAGAGATGGTTATACTCGTATATATGATATGAATTAATGATATACCCAAAGGATGTGGTTAGAGATGGTTATACTCGTATATATGATATGAATTAATGATATACCTGTTTGATTCACATTCATGCACCCTGACCTTTCGGCCAATAACATGACATGAAGCAACCCAGATCGATGTTTTTTACGTGGTGCCCTTTAGCCACATCGGCAGTGCCCAAACACCCTTCAAACCAAGTGGTAAGTCAGGTGCACAAAGCACTACCGATGTGCCCAAGGTGGACCTCGCGGAGGCGGGCATCCACGACTGACATCACACAATAATACTATATATTAACCTAATCCTAAATCTATAGTTAAAACCAGATATGCCCTTTACAAGGACGACCCAATCAACCACAGACGTCAGGGGGGGGGGTACTTGCCACCTATTCCCCCTGATCAGAATTCTTATACTATTATCACAGAAGTCTTAACCTATAAGTCTATCACAGTCAATAACTCTAATTACTAAAACTACCGGGGTACTCGATATTCCCCCGATACACACTTCAAAGCCTAAAATAAAATAAATAAATAATTATACTACACTAGGGTTCTGAAATTAATGATATACCCAAAGGATGTGGTTAGAGATGGTTATACTCGTATATATGATATGAATTAATGATATACCCAAAGGATGTAGTGATGAAGGGTTGGTCCAGTGAAAAGAACCAGTAGGAAATAGGTCCTCAGCAGCGATAGAGTGGGGATAGGCATTTAGGAGATAAGGTGACAAAGGTGTCGGATATGCTTGAAAACCGTTAACTGAAATACAGAAAGCCAGAAACACTAATTTAGAGGAAAGAAACTTTTTTTAATTTATTCTTTGTGATTCTAAGAAGAGTTTTAGAAATTTTGGACACCCTGGTATTTGCTAATTAAGATATTGTAACTGATTAGATATGATTTGTATTGTAGTGTCTTCCTGATGATGAAAACATAGTGTTCGAAACGCGTTGTTGTTGTTGTTGAATAAAACTTCATTTGTGTGGAGACTTTTGTTTGTTTTATTTTACCTCAGAATGAGTAAACAGTACACAATTACGGATTGCATAACTAATGGTTTAATAGAAGGTAACGTTAGTCCCATTGATGTTAGAGCCTCTTTTGCTCTCACAATACACATGTATAAAGATATAAGTTAATATGTCATGCCCCTTAGTTGTTTAGGCCTCTAGTACAGTTCTCTATATTTTCAGGAGGAGTTTTCTAAAAGAGTTCATCATTTACCAGAAGAATGTAAAGCTGAAACGTCGACATGGTACTACAGTATTCGGGGCTACATCATGGGTAAGTATTAAAAGAATCCTGTTTACCATCATCTGTTCTGTAGAGTTTTAGTACCTATATTCTCAGGGTTATAGATTAGCTACATGCATATTGTTAGTTAGTGCCACAGAGGTTAGTAAATAAGATATTATTATCAACCGTCATACCTCGTTTATCTCTGTTGAAGTCGCCCGACCGGTTTCGTAATAGCTGCATCATCAATGGGACTAATGTAACCTTTCAAAATCACGTTTATAAATACCTATTTTGACTCAATAGTGCCAATATATTTTCCTAAATTTCCTACCTAACAGTTTTATTTTATTTAATATGCTTTTTGTCTTTTAAACTTTAAGTCGTCTCTGTTCTGTCCGTACTGTCATCTTTTCATGTTTTTTATTGGTTAAAAATATTATGTCTACCTGGTGCTTGATTTGTTCGTTTATTAGGTTATCAGTATTTTTGTGTTTATATATTTCCATTTCCTCTATTACGTTTAATCTTTTACCTTTTTGTCCTATTTTAATTAATTTAACTATTTAAAAAAACACGGACATGAACCCGACAGTATGGAAAACTCAATGACAATGAAATTAATTAAAATAGGACAAAAACGTAAAAGATTAAACATAATAGAGGAAATGGAAATATATAAACACAAAATACTGATAACCTAAAAAACGAACAAATTAAGCACCAAGGCAGACATAATATTTAAACCAATAAAAAACATGGAAAGACGACAGGACGGATAGGACAGAGATGACTTAAAGTTAAAAGACAAAAAACAAATTAAATAAAATAAAACTGTTAGGTAGGAAATTTAGGAATATATATTGGCACCATTGAGTCAAAATAGTATTTATATCCGTGATTTTGAAAGGTTACATTATTCCCATTGATGATGCAGCCATTGCGAAACCGGTCGGGCGACTTCACCAACGATAGACGAGGTATGACGGTTGATAATAGTATCTTATAGTTTAGCATTGTAGTTCATGAACAAACTCAAGGTTTTAGCTTTTCTTTAGAGAAAACAAGTCATTATTTTCATACATTTCTAGGATTAGTTGCTGATGTCGACCTGCAATTTTTAAATAAATAAACATTAAAACTAAAACATTTCTGAGTGTAACTGCAAAAATATTGGGATCTCATATTAAGCTATCCGCGCTAGAAGAGTTGTATTTTCATATTACTTTTTAATGAGCAACCTTGAATCATATGATTTTGTTAGATCGTGATTTCAATTGATATATATATTTCCCGAGTTAATTTAATTATGGCTATTATCCCTAGTAAATCACTTTTTTTAATTTATAGATAAACTGAACTATAGATAAAAGAAAAGCCAGACGGACTTGAGAGGTAACGAATAGGACAAAGGAACAGAATGAAAAAAAAAATATATCTCAAAAATTCCTTTAATGATGAAATCAGTTTAGGTTATATTTAATTCAAATATTCAAAGGTTTTAAAATATGTTTTTAAAATTATTTATCTTTGATGAATATAAAATAAAAAAAAACTCGGAATAGGAGGGAAGAAGTGGCAAAAAGGTATTGATATAATTTAAAAAGTAATATTTAAGTATAAAAATATGGGTTTTTCTTTATTGAACAGAATATTTTGAAGAATTATATTATTGGAATTACAGATTATAGAATAGATATTTGGAGAATTGTAAAAAAAAACACTTGGAAAAAGAGATTCTCAAAAAACCCAACTTATTCTCTCTAGAAGAAACAAAAACTTGACAAGTGTGGCCACATCGGAGAATTATATTATTGGAGTTACAGATTATAGAATAGATATTTGGAGAATTATAAAAAAACACTTGTATAAATATTCACGTAACTCTAAACTCTTAATTTATAAAACATGAGTTCAAAATCGACTAACACGTCTAAGGAAACACACTACCAAACTCTTAGGAGTGTAGTTCAGGAATAAACTAATAGAGTTATGATACAATATGGCCATACTAAAACTTTAAACAATCTCCAAAAATATATAATTTACGATTATGTATTAACTCAGGAAACAGATCTCTAATCGCTATTCAGGTACCGGAATATTCACGTAACTCTAAACTCTTAATTTATAAAACATGAGTTCCAAATCCACGAGTAGTAACACACAGACTTGGGGGGGGGGGGGGGGGGGGTCAGGTTAGCTCTGTGGTTAACGCACTCCTCTCTGAGCTGGTGGTAAATAAATCAGAGTTCGTCGTCCCTCAGATGGGACGTTTAGTTCGTCGTCCCTCAGATGGGACGTTAAGCCGTCAGTCACGAGCCTGTACGATGTCAGATACTCGTTAAAAAAGATCCTTACTCGAAATAAACTTGAGTTAAGCAAAATATAGGGACTCCCCTATATAAAATAATTGGGACAGCGTAAGTAATGATTTTTTTTTTTTCAGATTCTAAATGCGAAGAATACTTTAAGGCGCCTGTAGATGATCCTTTAGCCATGGTCAGTCCCCACTCTATCATCAGGGAGACTTTCACCATGCTTGTAGCAACACCCATTTCACTTGTCGGCCATGCTATTGTTACTTTAATTCATTTATTATCAGGTAAATGAAATTATTCCCCTTACTCTTCTATGGCATAGTTATGATTTTTTTCGTCTATTCGTTTTTTATTTTCAAATAATAAAATTTTTTTTGCAATAATTGGAATGGTCTACACTCAATTTTAATTTTTTTTATTTTGTTACATTTTAAAATACAAATAGATAGAGAAAACATTTACTCTACAAATTTTTTTTTCTATTCGTTTTTTCTTTTCAAATTTTAAAAATTTTTTTTTGCAATAATTGGAATGGTGTACACTCAATTTACTTTTTTTTTATTTTGTTACATTTCAAATTACAAATAGATAGAGAAAACATTTAAAGAAAAAAAATTTGATGATTTTCTACGAATTTTTTTTGGTCTATTCGTTTTTTTCTTTTCAGATTTTAAAAAAAATTTTTTGCAATAATTGGAATGGTCTACACTCAATTTTACTTTTTTTTTATTTTGTTACATTTCAAAATACAAATATATAGAGAAACATTTGAATTGTAGTACTTACTTGATAACTTGGTCTGATATAAAGCGGGATTTGTTTTTTTTTTTTGTTTCAGACAATATAATCTGGCCGCTTAACATGGTAGTCCAGTTTCTTCTCAGCCTCCTTGTAGTAGCCTCTCTTGTTTCACTCCTGATGACGCTTATTGCTGGATTTTTTAACCTTAACATAACCTTCTCACTAGGAGGCTTGCTATCAGGACAGTTAACTCATTCAAATAATCCAAGTCATGGTCATAAACCAGTAGGACAGTCAACACCAAGGAATTTAAATCGACATCGTAAAAAGAAAGTTTTATCCTTAATACCTCAACAGGAATCCATGTCTCCCATTTTAGATTAACCGTTTTTTTCATTTTTTTTTTTATAAAATTAAATTAATTCTTCAAGGAAAACTCAAAAACAGTGAACCCATGTAGGTACTAAGCTTGTATCTTAAATTATCGTTTCCAAAATTCACAAAAAAAAAAAAGTTTTTGAACCATCATTGACAAGTCCTCCATAAAGTACAATTCTTTTATTTAAATATTTTAATTGAAATTTAACTTTCAGCAGTTATAAAAAAAAAGGTGCTCTTCGAAGACAATTTCATGCTGTTTTTGAAAATATCGAAGAAATTTTCAGCATTATTTTATTTATAATAACAAAAAAAATAATTATAAAATTCTAATGTAGTGCAATCAGTTATTATGTGGTATTTACTCATTGTAGGGTAAAAATCTAATTAAATGGTCTCTACATATCAAAATTTAATTATATAAACAACGCGTTTCGGACTCGTAGTGTTCTTCCTCAGGCATGAACTAAAAAATACAATAACACCAGAGAGTTATCTATAGTACAAAGTAAATAAGTACAAAAATTAATATAAAATAAAATAAGGCAGAAAGTACGAACCTAAGGATGAGTACCTCTGAATAAGACTGACTGGCAATGGAATGGAGGCACTCATCCTTAGGTTCATACTTTCTGCCTTATTTTATTTTATATTAATTTTTGTACTTATTTACTTTGTACTATAGATAACTCTCTGGTGTCATTGTATTTTTTAGTTAATGCCTAAGGAAGAACACTACGTGTTCGAAACGCGTTGTTTATATCATTAAATTTTTATATGTGGAGACCATTTCATTAGATTTTTACCCTACAATAATTATAAAATGTTTTCCTGTTGATTAAGCAAAATACTTTTCGGCCATCATCATCAGATTTAAGTCATCTTCAGGCTACAGTTCTTATGCATTAAACAAAAATTTAGTCATCTTCAGGCTACACTTCTTATGCATTGAACAAAATTTAGTCATCTTGAGGGCTGCAATTTAGTATTGAACAAAATGTAGTCATCTTCAGGCTACAATTCTTATGCATTGAACAAAATGTAGTCATTTTCAGGGCTGCAATTCATATTATTGTTTTTTTTTTATTTCAAATTAATAATATACTGAAATATAAAGTTATTACGCTTAGATTCAAATCTGGTTATAATTAAATGTAAAATAAATGGTAAACAATATGATATACATCGTAAGTAGCAGATTGTTTTCTGATATACTTATTCTTTTAGTGTATCTGTAAATCAATATTGATGTATACTATATTGTAGAAAAAAAAAACAATTATCGTAGAGTGTATGACTAAATATTGATATAGTTCACAAAGGAAAGAGAAAAACAGATATAAAAAACACACACAAAAAAAATACTGACAACGATATTTCGACATTCATCGTCATCGGGCAGAAGTAAGTCCCTTTGAGTAGCTGACGCTAACTGTATATCTGTATATATCTCTAACTGTACATATATATATATATATATATACCAAGAAACGGTCCAGCGGACTTTTTTAAATAAAATAAATTCAAAACGAAGGAAACACACCGAAAGATACAGACATAACTCACATCGATATTTCGACCATCGTCGTCATCAGGAGGTGTGAAGAGCGAAGAGTCCCGCAGGAAGGTAGGGCGGCGAAGGAAGAGTCGCCGCCCTACCTTCTTGCGGGACTCTTCGCTTTCACACCTCCTGATGACGACGATGGTCGAAATATCGATGTGAGTTATGTCTGTATCTTTCGGTGTGTTTCCTTCGTTTTGAATTTATTTTATATATATTATATATATATATATATACTTTTTCGTTGGAAATACGATCCAAAAATGACAAAAATAGTTCAATATAGACAAAGAAACATAGAGAAATCAAAGACTGTAAGTAAGGACACTGTAAGTGTGTTCTTTTGATTTCTCTATGTTTCTTTGTCTATATTGAACTATATATATAGTTCACGCAGGAAAGAGAAAAACAGATATAAAAAACACACACAAAAAAATACACACAACGATATTTCGACATTCATCGTCATCGGGCAGAAGTAGTCTCTTTGAGTTAGCTGAAACCAACTACTGAAAGGGACTACTTCTGCTCGATGACGACGATTGCCAAAATATCGTTGTAAGTATTTTTGTGTTTGTGTTTTTATCTGTTAATTTCTAGTAGTCTTGTTGGTCCGTTTAATGTTTAAATATTGATATAGCTTATTGATCTGTTATTCTTACAATTCAAACTTTGTTTTTGAGGATATAGTCCAAAGAATGAACTACCGATTATGACCTGACGTTTCGCCATAAATTGTCATTTTCAAGGTTTTTTTTTTTGAAGGCACTACAGATGACGTTAAGATATCTTAAGCCCTTTAAGGGTGTCGTGTCTAAATGGACAGTCATTGTTATTGTCCTGAATAAAATAATATTTCAATGTCATCCTATTCATATTTTTTAACAATAAACTAGTTTTTATAAATTTACGTTATTTCAATTTTTTTTTTTATTCTTGTATAATATTTTATTTGTAAACATAAACTTGTAAATATTTTTTTTTTAAACATGACTTAGATTTATAAAAAAAAAAGGTTGTTTATGTATTTATTTAAATATTAGAAAAAAAAAACATTTTACTGTTAATGTAAATATTTTTTAAATTTATTTTGTTAATTTATAAAATCAGGTTTCACAGATAACTCTGTGTTGTAAATACTAAAACAGATGTGTGGCTTGTTTCTGCATATTGATTAGTTATTTGAAAGAAAAGAGTGCATTTTTCGTTTAAAAAAACATGAAATTTGGATTTATGTGTTGGAAATATCAAAAAAGTAATGTTCAAAATGAACTATTTATGTAAGTATGTGAATAATAGGTTGTAATTATATAAGAGTACTATATTTACATGAAGTTTTGTTGTTTTTTTTTTAAAAAAAGAATCTTAACTACAACCATATTGTATTCATTCTTGGAGGGAATTAAAGAAAATCAAGGGATTTTCCGTACAAACAAGATTTATACAAGTAATAACGCTTTTCAAACACATTGTGGTCTTCTTCAGGTAAATGTAGAATCAACATGAAAAAAAAAACATGACATTAACTAAGTTATACTTGACAAAAAATAAGTTAAAACAAGTTCTAGTTTGTTTTTTATTTATTAAATGGTTAATTGTTACCATGTTTTTTTTTATTTCTATTTTAGAGAAAATAAATATGTGAATATGAGATAGGCCATTTAACTTGTCATAGGAGGCCAAGATAGTTGAGTGGTTACTTGCTCGCCTCTGGATTGGTAGGTCCACGGTTCAATACTCACTCTAGCCCTCGATTTATTCATGTAGGAGGTGAATAAATGTGAGCACGTCGTCCCTCAAGTTTATTATTATTGTTATTATTATTACTATCATTTGAGGGTGACTTGAGTACTGCGTCTTAAAAACTATTGTAATTCCACTCTAACAACAAATAAATTAATTTTCATCCTTGCTCACCCTCAGTTACTCTCTCTCTGCCTTACATTGCCTCTCTCTCTAACCCCTCTCTCTCACTCACTCCCTCTCTAACCCTTCTCTCTCACTCTCTCCCTCTCTCTCTAACCCTTCTCTCACCTCCCTCTCTCTCTAACCCCTTCTCTTTCTCTCACTCTCTCTGACCCCCCTCTCTCCCTCTCTCTCTAACCCTTTTCTCACCCCCCTCTCTCTCTCTAACCCCTTCTCTCCTCCCTCTCTTTCACTCTCTCTCTCTCACCTCCCTCTCTCTCTAACCCTCTCTTTCACTCTATCCCCTCCCTCTCTTTCACTCTCTCCCTCCCTTCCTCTCTCTCTCCCCCTCTCTCACCCCCTCTCTCTCTTTCCCCTCTCTCTCCTCACTCTCTCTCCCTCCCTTCCTCCTCACTCTCTCCCTCTCTCTCCTTCCTCTCATTCTCTCTCCCTCTCTCTCTAACCCTTCTCTCACCTCCCTCTCTCCCTGTCTCTCACCCCCCTCTCTCCCTCTCTCTAACCACTCTCTCTCTTCACTCTCTCTCTCCCTCTCACTATAACCCCTCTCTCTCCTCCCTCTCTTTCATTCTCTCTCCCCCCTCTCCCTCTCTCTCTCACCCCCTCTCCCCCTCTCTCATCCCCTCTCTCTCTTCACTCTCTCACCCCCCTCTCTCTCCTCCCTCTCACTCTCTCTCCTCCCTCTCTCACCCCAGCAGTTAGGGGCACTATACTGCTGCCGCCTCCCAGAAGCTCAGCACTTTTGCTGGTTTCTGTGTTTTTCTATGGTTTTGTTAAGTGTCCCGAAGCATGTACTGTTGTGTAGCGAAGTTGCCTGAGTCAGCCAGCAGGTGCAACGGTGCTTCTTCCTCTTTTTTTTTTTTTTTGAATTTGCACTTGATAATGCCCATTCAGGCTCTGTATGTTTCTGGAGAAATTTACTTCCTTTCTCCATCTTCGGGCCCTTAGGTGCTCTTGTGGGAGGTTGGCTAGGACTAGTTAGCGCTTTTGGACCCCCTGTGCTTCCGGAGGATAGTCTCTAGACTTCCTTCTCCTTAGTATCATACAGGGGAAAATCCCTGTTTCTCTATCGGTGGTATTTTGTCCGCTCCGCCAGAGCACCGCACACCTGAGTAAGGTTATTTACTCAAGGGGGTCGCCTGGTACCCTTGAGGCTTCGTTCATAATATAGTAACCCCTGTATCATCCATCCTTCGGCTCGGATCGCATAACACCTTAGATTGGGACTGAGATAAAAGGAGGTGATTTGGGGATTAGGAAGGATGTGAAACGAAGATGGTCAGGCCCAGCCCCTGATCACCTTCTCCTCTTTCGTTTGTCCCTTTATAAGGCAGGTTAACAGAGTAACCTCGCGAAGGCCGAAAGTCGGAGTTGAATGATAGAGGCTATTAGAGATGCATAATCACCCTAGTTGAACTTAGAATGATGAATTACTTTTCAACATTCAATCCTAGAACAACAAATTCGTATTTAACAAAACGATACAAAGCAACAACCAGTAAACTTCAATTATTCATCAAGAATTAAAACATAGAATGTGTAAGACTTTTTTTACTATAGAAAATAATTAAAACATCTCAACAAAGCCGGTTGACAGCGTTATTTATCAATATTTCAAGTAGAATTTTAAATATATTCCAGTCGATAACAGAAAGTATCGAAAGTTTAAAATGTAGATATCAACTATTTGGTACAGTATGATTAATGGAGATTAAAGTAGGAATTGGATACTTATGTTAAGAAATATTCTGAGCTAAATTTTTTTCACTACTGAAACAAACCCATAAAAGTTTATAACTATTTTATAAGCTTTAATATGAACTAACTGTGACAATATAGAAAAGTCGATAGTTAAATATCGATTAGTAAGTCATAGTAATAGAGAAGTCAGTTAAAGTTCAGGTTATTCTGCTGACAACAATTGAACATGGAGTTGATAATTTGTATTCTTTGCTTCCTTCTTACAGTGTTCATAACATCTCTTATCAGTTTAATAATTATTTGTCACAAAAAGTCTTCAGTGAAAAACTATTGGGATAAAATCGACATGCAAGAATTTATGTGAGTTAAAATATATTACAAATTTTATTCTTGCATTATTTCAAATCTATAGTTTTTTTACTAATCCTTTATGATAAAGCTATTGGATACTACTAATAATTTAGCTTAGTTACATAATACTATGTGCATCGTAAGTTTAGAACTTTATTATTTTCACATATATTTTTAAAAGTTGTTTTGAATATCAGAGGCCAGTGGGTCTTTATATGAATTTTATTTTACTTCTTGTTTTGCATAAATAAAGTGCTTCTCTATGGTTCATGTATATAGTTGATCATAACATTCGAACAATATAGGTTGTCTTTAAACCTCAGAGCAATCAATATTTCATAAAAAAGTATAGTTTTTTGCTCTTATGTGTCACATAAGAGTGTTGTTTACTACGTAAAACTAATATGGCCTGCAATTTTGCTTAATAGTTTATTAATTGATTAATTAATTTATTAATTAATAGTTAATGTTTCATTAGGTAATAGTTTATATGTTTAATGAGCAAATTGTGGTTGCTTATTGAATTTGATTGATGTCTCTACAACCATTTATAGGTTTTATTTGTAGCTCAGTGGATATTTAAAGGGATTTATTATCGTATATGCATATACTCGTGTAATATGCGTCTATAAGTTAATTACTACCACTATAATAAAGTTTAATTAACTATAATCAAGTTAATTAAATTTTAAGTGGTTAAGTAGTCTTGTGAATAAGTAGTTATCACTACTTAATGATTTAAAGGGTGTTATTTAAAAGTGGTAGCTTTTTGTGCTGTTCTATTTGCGAAAATTGTGGCTCATTTATTAATTGGTTTATATTATAACTTGTTATATCTAATTAAATGCGTAATTAAAACAACTTTATGCTGAATCATATCATTTAATTGATGCTAATTCTGCAGGCTCCCGCTGAAATGCGCTGAATCATGATCATTCGGAAGCCTCATGCCTTTCAAGTGTTGCCAAATTGTTTCTAAGCAGTTTATCTCAATTATATTGTCACCGTTACATGAAAAGTTAAAAACAATATTAACTAAATTGATTGTTTGTTATTCTGATAATGATGTTTATTTAGAGTTAAGTTGAGTGTGGATCACTACAGATTTGGAATGGGTTGAAGGTGTGGCACACACCAACCCTATAACATAACCAAGAGGGCCAACATTTGTAGTGTCACCCATCCAGCTGATAGTCACGGCCATGTTGCTTAACTTTGATGAATAAGTTAAAACCGATTCATTCAGTATGAGTATTGTTGTTGATAGTACTTCAAAACTACTTCTTGTTCCTCCTATGAGTAATTTTAATAAAATAAAAATAAATTTTGTTTCTAATTACTTTTTAGATGGATTAATTTCTTCATATGTGAAAACATAGTAGTTCAGATTGTTGAATTAAAATTATTTTTATATTTCAGGGAATTAGACAAGGAGGTAATGTTAATGAAAAGGTGTGCTTCACTTATGGAACTGTGCCAGAGAGTTGATTCTTCCTCTACCCAGCAACTTTCGACCGTCAGATACATTCTTCAGGTAATCTACTATCATAGTCTTAAATGTCAAAGTAAGAAATGAAAACAGTTTGATGTTTTCTTTGATTTTAGTTCTTTCTGTTTTTTTTTTTTTTTGTAAAGGTTTGATCTTTTTGAGCTGTTTTAGGGGCGAAAAGTTTGGTTCATTTGTTATTTGATACCCATTTTAGTTATGGTTGAACATATTGCGTGTTGGATCTAAGTTGTGTATAGTTCTAAATTATACCTTATTCATGTTTATTGGAGTACCTGGCCTTTAACGGAGTACCTGATATCGCTGAGGTTCTACATCCACACTAAAGGATTTCACCTTTTCTGCGTTTTTAGGGGTGGAAAGTTTGGCTCTTTTGTTATTTGATACCCATTTTAGTTATGGTTGGATCCTAAATTTAGAGTTATAAATTCTAGCTTACTCAAGGTCATTATTATTATTATTATTTGTGGTTTACTATAGCACTGCGTCTTAAAAACTATTGTACTTCCCTACCTTCTGTACTAAAGTACTCTAGCAGTTAGCTTCAACGCCTACAAGAAGCTTAGCACTTTTGCTGGTTCCAGCGGTAAAAAAATTTCTATGGTTTTGTTGAGTGTCCCAAAGCACCTGCCTCTGTGCAGCAAAGTTGCCTTATAGTTAGTTAGCAGGTGTAATGGTGTTTCTTTCTCTTCTTTGCAGAATCTGCTTAAACCATCATTGATAATGTCCATTCAGGTTCCCTATGTTTCGGGAAAAAGTGACTTTTCTTTCTCCTTCTTCGGGTCCTCAGGTGCACTTGTGGGATGTTGGATTCAACTAGTTAGCGCTTTTGGACCCTCTGCGCTTCCGGAGGATGGTCTCCTTACTTCTTTCTCCTTTGTATCAAAACAGATTAAAATCCCTGAAGCTCCTCTTTTGGTGGTATTTGGTAAAATATCGTGTTTTGGAAGGTTAATAAATCTAAGCATGTCGTCCTTCGGAGAAGATGATGAACACTAAGTGTTCGAAACGCGTTGTTGTTTTTGTTGAATAAAACTTCATTTATGTGGAGACTTTTGTTTGTTTATTCATTTTACCTCAGAATAATAAGAGTTATAATTATAATGCAAAAGTGTCCACACAAATGAAGTTTTATTCAACAATAACAACATGTTTCGAACACTTTGTGTTCATCATCAGGAAGACACCAAGGATGTGGTGCTGAAGGGTTGGTCCAGTGACAACAACTCACTGGACCAACTGTGGAGTTGTTTTCACTGGACCACCCCTTCAGCACCACATCCTTGGTGTCTTCCTGATGATGAACACAAAGTGTTCGAAACATTGTAGGGTAAAAATCTAATGAAATGGTCTCCACATATAAAAATTTAATGATATAAACAACGCGTTTCGAACACGTAGTGTTCTTCCTCAGGCATTAACTAAGGATGAGTGCCTCTGAATAAGACTGTTCGAAACATGTTGTTTGTTGAATAAAACTTCATTTGTGTGGAGACTTTTGTTTGTTTATCCATTTTACCTCAGAATGAGATAAATACCACACAATTACGGATTAAACAACTAATGTTTTAAAGAAAATCTGCTTACTTTATAATTTTGAATGATAAAGTAAAAAAATAACTGCATTATTTTTGTTTATTTTTCAACGCCTCATATTTATAAGGTTTTGATCTTTTAGTGATGTTTTAAGGGGGCGAAATTGTAACTCATTTATTATTTAGCACCCATTTTAGTAATGGGCAAGCCACATTACCTGTTGATTCTACATTGGGAGTCCTAAATTTTGCATATTCAAGTGTGTTTAGAGTAGATTTTTAACAAGTACATGATATCGTTTATAGGCTAAGTGACTGATGGTTTAACGTGCTCTCCTGGGTATCCATTATTGGATTAAAAACTAGTCTTAAAATTGCTAATAATTCTGTTTTAAAAGTCATTCACTTGTGGAAATATGAAAATTAAAATCGTTTTAGTGTTGAATTTTGATTTTTTTTTTTCGTCATAGGATGTGGAAAAATCTGTTCATCAGATCCCTTAGCAAGACGTCTTCCTTAGGGTATGTGGGGGTGGGGGTCCCACTAAAAAACCACATCCTATTTCCTGGCAATATCCGACACGAAAACCATTTGCACATTACTTCTTGTCCGGTGCCTCAGTCCTCCTGAATAGGATTCACCTTCTTGTCCCCATTCGTTCACCTATGAATTATCATTGTCCTTGCCTCACACCACTTTCGTTCTTCTTATGACGGAGAACCGCCTCTACAAAGTTTGCAGCTTTTGACCAGTTATCTTCATTTTGGAGCATCTTTTGAACTATGGTCTCTGGAGTGACCTCATCACCCAGTGATTTGAGTTTTGATTCGAAAAATACACATTGCAGTAATATTACTTTATTATTATTTTTTTTAAACATACATACTTTTTAAAATGGCATATGAAAATATTTATATTATGATTGTATGAAATCATTAGAATCTGGGTTCCCGGGAAAGTGACTAGAACCAAAAAGGGTTCAGAGCTGAAAAGAGTTTGAAAAACTCTGCTTTATATTATAACCTTTTCTAGTTTTTGTTATATTAACTGAGGTTTATCATAACATGTAAAGGTATTTTATAAATAGAATTTTTTTTGCCTGCGGTTTAAACTATTTTCTCTATTTTCAGGTTGCTAGAAGTATAACAGAAGAATCCGTCAGACTTGATTTAGATTGTTGGGAAAAGGCTGGTTTATTGACCAATGATACTACAGCTGTCGTCCTCAACACTTCATATGCTTTGGCATCTGTTGACAGTAAACTGGCCGTAAGTAACTAACATCCATGCAGTGTTGACAATTTTTTTTTCTTAAAAAATTACCTAAAATGTGGATCAGTCTGTTTTTATGTATACTAGATGCTAAAGATAACATAAGAATCATAAACCAGTCATACCTAATATGTAATTTCTTCTCTTCTTGACGACGGATGTCGAAAAATTAAAGTGAGTAAAGGCTCATCGCCTTACCAACTCTGTTATCTTCCTTTTTCATGCTTTTAGGTATTTTTCACGGTATTCCTTTTTATACTTCATTTATCTTCCTGCTGTTTATTTTACCTTCAATCAACCAGAACTGCTTTTCTTAATTCTTAATTTTAATTTTAATATTAATTTTCTTCTGATCGTCTCTACTTCATTACTTCCTGAACCGGGCGCGCGTGGCAGCACGGTCGGTTGCCGGGACGGGACGGTTTCCTGCTGTTGTGTTTCCGGCGTGCTTGGTCGCCCATTCTCTCTTTTCTCCTGAAGACGGATCATCCGAAAATTTGAGTTTGTAAGTGTGTCTCTTTCTCTGTGTGTTGCTTTTCTTCGTTTGTGAACTGATTTGCGTCCAGTTTGGATCGTTTTTTCGAATTTTAAGTGTATTATTTTATTTATTATTATTAATATTATTATGTTCACTTTATTTATTTATTTATTCATTTATTTTTATTTTTTATTTATTAATTTATTTTTTACTAAAGAGACATCCATATACCCCTTGGTGATCATAGACCCCCCATGAAGTTCCATGGACCCCTTTGAGAATAGCTGTTCTAGATCTATATGTTGATCTAAAACTACTCGGTCCCATATCATTTGCAAGTAATACCAGTGGGGCATTTAAATTGGACGATGTTTTAGCTATTTTTTGTAGTATGTAGTTTTTGTTGTATGGACATGTCAGGCAGCCTATTTATTATTATTTATTTATTTGTTGAGTGTGACTATAGTACTGCGTCCTAAGAACTATTGTACTTTCTGTACTATAGTACCCCAGTTAGCTTCAACACCTCTAAGAAGCTCAGCACTTTTGCTGGGTCCAGCAGTAAAATACATGCATATTGTTAATACCACTGAGGTTATTATGATTTTTATTAGAAATAGGTAAAACCGTCATACCTCGTAAGATGATCCTGGAGTTGGAGCGCTTTCGGACGTTGTCCATCTTCAATCGCAACAAACCTAATGCTACTAACTGTTATATAGGGGGTTTTATAGGTTTTTATAGGCAGTGCACTTAACAGATAACCAACCACCTATATAACAGTTCAGTAGGTTTGTTGCGATTGAAGATGGACAACGTCCAAAAGCGCTCCAACTCCAGGATCATCTTACGAGGTATATGACGGTTTTACCTATTTCTAATAAAAAAAACCAACGGTAAAAGCTCTTCTATGGTTTTATTGAGTGTCCCGAAGCACCTAGCTCTGTGTAGGACAGTGGCTTGACAATCAGCCAGCGGATGCAGCGGTGTTTCTTCCTCAACTTTGCAGAACCTGCACAAACCATCATTGCTAATGCCTATTTTCCGCAGATGGTTATTAAGTTTGCAGTGACCCGTTAGAAAACCGGTTAAAATCCTTTGATTATTCCAGCTCCTTTCCATACAATCAAAGATTTGCCTATTCTCAAACTTGTTGAGAAGTATCTTTGATTGTCTGTGTCCCTTGAAGAGAATTCCAGTATTGCTTCCTGTTTTCTCTATTCTCTTTCCTAAGGAGTTCTTGTATAGTGTGTTGTCCTATACCACAATATGCTTCTGGACCTATATGCGGTTTCTGAGCAGCTTCCCTCGTAAGTTCGCCTGCTCGTTCATTTCCCTCTACTCCTGCATGTCCTGGTACCCAGTAGAGATAGATATCCTGTTCTTCATACCCAGGTGATTGAGTTTATTTTTGCAGTTCAGGACCATCTTTGAGCTGATAAGGTTTCAGTTCAATTCTTTGATTGCGAATTCCCAGTATTGTTTCCTGTTTTCTCTATCCTCTTTCCTAAGGAGTTCTTGTATAGTGTGTTGTCCTATACCACAATATGGTTCTGCACCTATATGCGGTTTCTGAGCAGCTTCCCTTGCAAGTTCGTCTGCTCGTTCATTTCCCTCTACTCCTGCATGTCCTGGCACCCAATAGAGAGAGATCCTGTTCCTCATACCCAGGAGATTGAGTTTATTTTTCAGACACTCTAACACAAGGATTGTTAATCCGTAATAAGTAACCTTTTCCTTTTGCAGATGCTGGAAGAAGAACTCAGCAAGGAGATTCGAAATGAAATGAACCACAGCTACACAGTGTAGCCAACATACTATTTTTTTATTGTTATTTATATAATTTCTTTATGTTTTCCTTATCTCGACCACATATATTTAAAACTATTCTTCTTTTTTATCGTTTTTTGGTCTAGCTTCAATAATATAACACCTTTAAGCCAACGTTTCGTCTATATTTGTAGGACATTTTCAGGGCTACATCAATACAGAATTTAATTACAATACATGAAAAGTAATTATATTTCATTATTTAATTAATATACATAATTACCTTGGTATTTTTCTATTATGAGGAACTAACTACATAACAGTTTGTGTTCAAATCAACTAGTTGTGTTGCCCTAGTGACAGTTTTTTGTACCTTCTATTCAGGTTTGATAACTCAAAAAAACTCTAAAAACTCATTAAAACTATATCAAACAAGAAAAAAGGACCAGGAAACTACAACCATATTTATTAGTTTAAGTTTATTAGTTTCCTAACACAAAACACAATCTGGTCCATCTTCCAGTCTCTCTTGCTTGATCAAATCACAATATGAAATGAGAAAACAAGACTAAGATCTTTCAACTGTAACAAGCGGTCTCTTCATCAGAATCAAAAACCCAACTGGATACAGACCGATAATACAAAAACCCTCAAGTGGTCTTCGTCAGAGTCAAAAACCCAACTGGATACAGACCGATAATACAAAAACCCTCAAGTGGTCTTCGTCAGAGTCAAAAACCCAACTGGATACAGACCGATAATACAAAAACCCTCAAGTGGTCTTCGTCAGAGTCAAAAACCCAACTGGATACAGACCGATAATACAAAAACCCTCAAGTGGTCTTCGTTCAGAGTCAAAAACCCAACTGGAGGGTTTTTATATTATCTGACAGGGTTTTTTGACTCTGACGAAGACCGCTTGTAAGATCTTAGTCTTGTTTTCCCATTTCATATTGTAGTTTGATCATTGATTGTATTTAACGTGTTTATGTGAAATATTTTTATGTAAAGTATATGTATATGTATAGATTCTTTATTGATTATAGATTGCTATATAATTACCTATGAATTGTGATCTATATATAAATAGTGATCTAACTATGTGATATTTATTAGTATTAAAATATATATTAGTATAAATGATCAAACCACAATAAGAAATGGGAAAACAAGACTAAGATCTTTCAACCGTAACAAGCGGTCTTCGTCAGAGTCAAAAACCCAACTGACGAAGACCGCTTGTTACGGTTGAAAGATCTTAGTCTTGTTTTCCCATTTCTTATTGTGGTTTGATCATTGATTGTTGTTTCACGTGTTTATGTGAAATCTTTTTATATATTAGTATAAATATGTTTATTGCGCGTTGATTTTTGTTTCATTTGTTAATTGTAAAATCGGCATATATATGTCCCTAAGCTGTGTCTGCCGGCTAAACTATATGCAATATGATGCTTTTCATATGAGTTTGTCTTCATACTAATCGGAGTCTGCATATGAACTGTCATATTGCTACCTTTTTTCTTTATATTTATTTACACAATAAATGTTCTGTATATGTTTATAAAATAAATGTTATTTATGTGTAATCAATGTTCTATATATATATTTTTATAAAGTAAATGTTAATTCTTGTAGAAATGAAATGATACCTAGAAAGTAGAGAATTGATTTTGTATTTTTCACTTTACCTATTCTTTGACCATTGTTTGACCACATTTGTTTACCTGTTCTTGTCCTTTGACCATATTTCTATGCCCTGTTTTTGACCTTTGACCATATTTTTTGACATGTTCTCGACACTATCCATATTTGTTTTGACCTGTTCTTCACCTTTGACCATATTTGTTTGACCTATTATTGATCTTTGATTAGATTTGTGTGACCTGTTTTTGACCTTTGACCATATTTGTTTGACCTGGTTTTGACCTTTGACCTTTAAACCCTGTTAACTTTCTATATGCAGGGACAAACGAAAGAGGAGGAGAAGGTGATCAGGGGCTGGGCCTGACCACCATTGTTTCACATCCTTCCTAATCCCCAAATCCCCTCCTTTTATTCCAGCCTCAATCTAAGGTGTTATGCGATCCGTGCAGAAGGATGGGTGATTCAGGGGTTTACTGTATTATGAACGG
Source organism: Hermatobates lingyangjiaoensis (assembly GCA_026182355.1). NCBI lineage: Eukaryota > Metazoa > Arthropoda > Insecta > Hemiptera > Hermatobatidae > Hermatobates > Hermatobates lingyangjiaoensis. The sequence continues at coordinate 104,377 of JAPFBL010000693.1, forward strand.
AGCCTCAAGGGCACCAGGCGACCCCCTTGAGTAAATAGCCTTACTCCGGTATGCGGTGTTCTGCCGGAGTGGACATAATACCACCGATAGAGCTTCAGGGATTTTCCCCTGTAAGGAGAAGGAAGTCTGGAGACCATCCTCCGGAAGCGCAGAGGGTCCAAAAGCGCTAACTAATGGGAATCAACCACCCACAAGTCCACCTAAGTACCGGAAGAAGGAGAAAGGAAGTCAATTTCTCCCGAAACATAGGGAGCCTGAATAGACATTATCAATGATGGTTTGTGAGATTTTGCAAAGAGGAAGAAACACCGTTGCACCTGCTGATAACTTGTAAGGAAACTTTGCTGCACAGAGGTAGGTGCTTCGGGACACTAAACAAACCATAGAAAAACTTTTACCGCTGGAACCAGGAAAAGTGCTGAGCTTCTTGGAGGCATTGAAGCTAACTGCAGAGGTACTTTAGTACCGAAGAGGGGAAGTACAATAGTTTTTTTTTAAGACGCAGTGCTATAGTCACCCTCAAATAATAATAAAAAAAATGTAAGTCCCCAGGACAAAATAAAGAGGTAGCAATTTTGGAGACAGATGGTGGTTAAGTCGGTAGACTGGCTTGCCAGGAGTCGGACACTCCCAATCTGAAAGTGGATCCTGCTCTCAATTTGGGGTGCATAAAGCATTTCACCACCGACTCCTTTTGCCATAAATAACAAAAAAAAAAAAAAAGAAAAAAACAGATCCTGGCTACCAATACTGCTGAAGATTTACCTTAGGAAACTCCATGTCTATTAATACAAAATTTAAGATTTAAAATTTTATTATTGTTTGAACCTAGCCCCTAGCGCGTTAAAAACGTCAGTTCTTTATAGTCTTTTTGTTTTGATCGGTGATTCTACAGTGACAGTTCTCAATTTTGCCTGACTCTAGTGATTCAACATAGGGATATTAAAAAATATAGATTATTAAAATAACTTATTTATCAGTCACCATAATCTTAGCCCCTCTACTGGCCTATATCCTGGAGCCAAGGCAGACTCAATAGCAAACCTCTGGTAGTTCCAAAGTTCTATTTGAGAACTCTTATAATATAGTTCAGTGTGCGGGATGACTCATGCATTATTACAAAAGTAGACTTAGAGTAGAGATCTTTAACGAGTTCCTAACATCGTATTGAAAGCTTAACATCCTCTTCGAAGGACGACGTACTCAGATATATTCAACTCCTGCGTGAATAAATCTAGGGCCATCTGAACGCGTCGTCCTTTCGGAGAAGTGACAGTTCTCAAACCGTTGGTCCCTGAGCTCTAGTACGATTCAACATAGGTACTCGTTAAAAAGATCCCTACTCTAAATATATTTGAGTTAGGTCACCATAATCTTAGGACTCCCACTGTAGATGGCCTAGGATCCTGAAGCAATGATGATCCAGAACTCAGGATAGCAAAATGAAAAGTTGAACCAGTAGGTTCCATTCTAGTTCATGTTTGGAGAGGTCCAGGCTACCTCAGTGGTATACGTCTCACCTCTGAACTGATAGGACCGGGTATCAATCCTCACCTGGCCCTCGATTTATTCACCGGGAGGTGAAATAAGATCTGAGCACGTCGTCCCTCGGAGAAGGACGTTAAACCGTCGGTCCCGAGCCTGTACGATGTCAGGTACTCGTTAAAGATCCCCTACTCTAAATACATTTGAGTTAGGCAAACTTTAGGACTCCCACTTTAGAATCAATCTTCACTGTATGGTATCACAAAGGGCCAATGCTCGGCCTACGTGTGTTCCCTTGTGGGACTGCCACTGCAACCTAAATCTAGAGCCAGATGGGTATCGAACCCTGAACCCACCAATTCAGACGTGAGTACGTTAACCACTGAGCTAACCAGGCCCCTTTAATTTAATATTGAAAATTTTAAGACTTCAAATCTTTTTGTATACTACTGAAGATTTAAGCGTAGGAATCTCCTGAAGATTTAAAATTAAGAATCTTGATGTTAACTACTGAACATTCAAAACTAGTGGTCTTGTATATTAATGAAGATTTTAAGGCTCTAAATCCTGTTTATTAATACTGACAATTTTAAGATTTGAATTTTTTTTATACTACTGAAGATTTATGCATAGGAATCTACTGAAGATTTAAAATTAAGAATCTTGATGTTTACTATTGAAGATTTAAAACTAGTGGTCTTGTATATTAATGAAGATTTTAAAGCATGAAATATTATTTATTAATATTGGAAATTTTAAGGCTTGAAATCTTTGTTTATACTACTAAAGATTTATAATTATGAATCTTGATGTTTACTACTGAAGATTTAAAACTAGTGGACTTGTATATTAATGAAGATTTTAAGGCTCTAAATCTTGTTTATTAATACTGAAAATTTTAAGACTTCAAATCTTTTTGTGTATACTACTGAAGATTTAAGTTTATGTATCTTGATGTTTACTACTGAAGATTCAAAACTAGTGGTCTTGATGTATATTTGTGAAGATTTTAAAGCCTTAAATATTATTTATTAATATTGAAAATTTTCGACTTTTTTAGTATAAATCTTCTTTATACTACTGAAGATTTAAATTGATGAATCTTGATGCTATACTACTGAAGATTCAAAACTGGTGGTCTTGATATATATTATCAAGAATGACTTAACATCCTCTCCGATAGACGACGTCTCAAATTTATTCACCTATCGCGTGAATAAAGTGAGGTCCTGAATAGGTATTGAACCCTGGATCTAACAGTCCAAAGGCTGCTGGACCAGAAGAAGCCATAAGTTCTTATCACTCAGCTGTAGCACGGAATCAAACCAAACTATCCCGGCCTTGTGGTACTAAAACGATTTGGTTTTAAATAGATAAACTTAAAAGCAATCTCCTCAAAATTATATATAAAAAATTCGTATTATTTGAACTTTCGTCGGTTCGTATATGACTATATTTATTAAATCGATTGTAAAAATTAAATGAAATATATTTAATTGCTAAAATCATAGTCCATAAATTCCTTAAATGTAATAACCAGAAATTAAAATCATTCTCTATATACTGAATACATTTCTGATAAGGAATGATGTTTTTTTTTTCTTGAATGACGTTCATAGAATGTATTATCTAACTTTTTTTAAAGGTAAGTTTAAATTTTCTCTTGTTAAAATATTAGTGTTTATGAAATGAAATCTAAAGGCAGTATGTGTTAAAAAAAGATTTTACTATAATTTTAGAAGATTTTCAGATAGCAAATTTCAAAAAAGTATTCAAATCTAATGAACGTCCACAACCAGATAACAAATTCTTGAATGTAACTAAAGAAATGAAATTTGTTTCATTGAACTTCATTTCATTCTAGTATATTTCATTTACAGCCTTTCTGTCAAGGTTACCTGTAACAGGTAGTTTTTATTTTTTTCCCGGTTTAATTTGTCGTGAAATGTAAAAATTCAAACGTAAAAAATGATTTTTCTTCGTGTCGGAACACATCCCAGTATTGGGATAGGATTGAAAATATTACTGGATCATACAGGAAGGAATGCTCAATTTGGAAGTTTTGTTTCAAAATTAATACCAAAAGAAATGTCTTTCAAATTTGCCGGTAATAATTTTTCGTAGACATTTGAAGTTGTTGATGAGGTTTCAGTTTGGTTATAATTTCATGTTTAGTGTCTGGGTGTGGTTCTTTTATCTTTCGATATCAGTTTATCATTAGTTCAAGGTCTCTGTTAATTTCCATTAATTCAAAGGTTATTTCATTTAGGTTTTAGCCTGTTCTCTGGTTTACTCGCTGCAGCACCTCCTATAGAGTGTAAGAAAATGGCTCGTAGATTTTTTGTTGGAGGAAATTGGAAAATGAATGGTACTAAAAAATCCATAGAAGAAATAACAAAAAATCTATGCCAAGCAAAATTGGATCCGGAAGTTGGTAAGTTATTAAAATAACCTATTTATCAGTCACCGTAATCTTTTAATCTTATTTAACAGTTCTGATTTTGATTCAGTTTATAAAAAAACACTTAAATTCTGCTGAACACATGTGAACAAGTTTGTTTTAATTTTAAATGATAAATTTACTTAATAATACTATATTTTTTTTTGTATCATATGGTGCCTTTTCCCTTTGTGTTAATTGGGATCAACTGAATATTTGAACTATCCAAATAAGGCATTGTATTGTTGATTTAATGCATTATTCGTACAAATATCCTCTTTAAGTATGTATCAGTAACTTATTTTTTTCAATAATAACCAGGCATTTTTTCAATAATAATATTTCAGTGATATTTTACCGAGTAACATAATTGTATTTAAGACTTTGCAAGACAAATTGTTATTCAGTTAACTTTTATTGTTATATAAGTATGACAGTCTGTTCTCATGTTAAACAACAATAGTTTAATGATAATATCAAGTACCTGCTTTTCCAAACACCGATATACTGTTTCCTACAGTTTTAAGCACCCCATAAATTATATATCATGGAATAATTTCCATTTTTTTATTTCCCTATTTGATGTTATATCATTTTTTTCTGTTTCGTTGTTTGTAACCATAAGTAAATTACTTAAAATTTGTAATGGAATAAATATTCAAAGACAGGAATCCTTAAAAATAACTCACTTAGTTTTTAAACACTAGCTTAAAACTGTACTATTCTCATAAATTGACAGTATATAACATCGTTCTATTCTACTAGGTAGCAGTAGTCAAAAACCTAACTGATCATGATCTTAGTCTTTGTTTTCCCATTTTCATATTGTGGTTTAATCATTGATTGTTATTTCACGTGTTTATGTGAATTCCTTTTTATATATAAACGATATAAATGTGGTTTTGTTATTGTGTTTGTATCATTTGGAGATAGTCACACGAATAGTTTAAGTATATCGCTAGTTCACGTAGGCTTTTTCATCGTTAATATTATTTTCTAATATGTGTTTTTTTTTCTTTTTCAGAGGTTGTTATTGCTCCTCCGTCAGCATATTTAGAATTCACTAGGGAAATCCTTCCCGAAGAGGTTGGTGTCTCTGCTCAGAATACATTTACAGTTGCGAAAGGAGCTTTTACTGGTAACTTGATTGTTTTTTTTTTAGTTTACAACAATGTGAAATAAAAATAATATTTTTTATACTTAAGGATCATTGTATAGTTAAGCTTTAACATGAGTCTAAATTCGTGAGGGATTAAGATAAATCAAACGGAACTTTTTTTAACAGTTGGGTTTTTGACTCTGATGAAAACCAATTGTTGTGGTTGAAAGATCTTAGTCTTTTTTTCCCCCATTTCATTTTATGGTTGGATCATTGATTGTTATTTCACGTGTTTATGTGAAATCTTTATATATGCATATCAATGATCAAACCACAATAAGAAATGGGAAAACAAGACTAAGATCTTTCAACCGTAACAAGCGGTCTTCGTCAGAGTCAAAAACCCAACTCAAAACCCAGTTGGGTTTTTGACTCTGGCGAAGACCGCTTGTTACGGTTGAAAGATCTTAGTCTTGTTTTCCCATTTCTTATTGTGGTTTGATCATTGATTGTTATTTCACGTGTTTATGTGAAAGCTTTTTATATATACATATATATATATATAATATATTAGGTGTGCTCTCTAATCGGGATTCGGTCAATTTTCTAGGATAAAAAATCAAACTCTCGGTGCCAACGTTTCGGTTTTATTTAAAACCTTTTTCATTGGCAGAAGTAAGAATTTTTAAACTAAGAAAATGAAATTTACATTATTTGAAGGAACAACAATGTAAATCTCCAACAAGGAGACGCTTCCGAACCAGTACACTTCGTATGCCTCTCTTATCTCTCCTGAAGACGGTTCAAACTGAAAATTAGAGACTGTAAGTGTGTGCTTTTGATTTCTCTATGTTTCTTTTGCTACATTGAACTATATTTGTCCGTTTCGGATCGTAGTTCCAACGAAAAAGTGTATATATATAAAGTTGTTGACTCTGACAAAGACCGCTTGTTACGGTTGAAAGATCTTAGTTTTGTTTTCCCATTTCATATTGTGGTTTGATCATTGATATATATATAATCTTTTTCGTTGGAAATACAACCCGAAACGGACAAATATAGTTCAATGTGTAGAAAAAGAAACTTTTTTCTCTTTCATAGAGATATAACATAGAAAAATCAAAAGCACACACTTACAGTCTCTAATTTTTGGTTTGAACCATCTTCAGGAGAGATAAGAGAGGGAAACCAGTGCTCTTGGTTTCCCTCTCTTATCTTTCCTGAAGACGGTTCAAACCGAAAATTAGAGACTGTAAGTCTGTTGTTTTAATTTCTGATTGGCTATTTGATGACTAAATGAATTGTATATTTTATTGTATGGAATAGGAGGTCTTTGAAGTTCTATTCATTTCGGTTGTATTAAAAAACATCGCATTTTTGTTAACATACGTCGGTTCTATGGAATCACCTTAGAATTGTTCCTTAGTCTTTCAGAATTGCTTATCCTGGTTGATCCATGCACCCTAGATGCCCCTATATCACTTCAAAGTACCTGATAATTTAAAACTTATTTTGATTTTGAGCCATTGTTTGTCCCTTAGATCTTTCAAGACTCCGTAGAGTATAGAATCATGTTAAGATTTCAACAATACTTTTGTCGCATATCCCATTCAGCTTTCCTCTTCCTCTGGGCCAACGACCAACGAATATATCCGCGCACTATAGTGCACGTCGTAACTAGCAGTTCCAGACCAGAGGCCTTCTACTGCCTGCTTACTGTGCTACTATAACTTGTAATGTCAAATATAAGTTTGTCTGTGCAGTAAAGATGTCGTATTCGCGCTCATGGTTTTCAAAGTTTTTAGTCATCAGTTGGAAAAGTAGTCAGATAGTCAGTGGATGAAGTAATTGTTCAGTGAGGTTGAGGAAGGTTGGTGGCAGGATTTAGAGTTTGTACCAGGAGGTTTGGATGAGTAGATAGTTTGTTGTCTTCATTGGTAGTAAGTCGAGTGATGCAGCTATCTATGGATTCCATTTTCAAATCACAATGAATATCAACATTACGGGCATACCAAGGAGCCCTGGCTATATGGCGGGCACACTTATTTTGAACAATCTGGATACATGCCTTGTTCGTTGGTGCAGCTCTAAACCAGACGGAGCATCCATAAGTCATCGCTGAACGAAGAACCCCCTTATAGACAAGGTCCTTGACCGAATCGGGAGAATTCCTTGACTTGAAAAGAGAATAGAGATTGCACATCAAGTAAATTCCAAGCTTGGATTTATTATGAAGGTGTTGCTTGAAAGTTAATCTAGAGTCTAAAATAAGACCCAGATATTTTACATGGGTTTGGTAGGGAATTATCTGTTACCAATGAAGACAGGGTTAACCCCTAAACACCTACTTTATCCTTCATAATCTTTACGACTTTTCCACAATACACATCTCTTGTAACACCACACAGACCTCATACTCTTTTCTTTTTCTTCCAGGTGAAATAAGCCCTGCCATGGTCAAAGATATGGGGGGTTGTTGGGTTATTCTTGGTCATTCAGAAAGACGGCACATTTTCGGAGAAACTGATAAAGTAAGTCTTTTATTTTTTGCCTTATACATTTCATTGTAAACAAGTATTTCTTGTAGATAATTGTAGTAATATGCGATAGATACCCGTTATTATTATTAACAGCCATTATGTTTGTTTATTTTTAGCTTACAGCTGCCGAAGTTCGTCACGGTATTTACGGCATATACCATTATTATTATTAACAACCATTGTGTTTGTTTATTTTTAGCTTATATCTGCCGAAGTTCGTCACGGTATTTGTGGCATATCCCATTATTATTATTATTATTATTATTATTATTAACAGCCATTGTGTTAGTTTGTTTTTAGCTTATATCTGCCGAAGTTCGTCACGGTATTTGTGGCATATCCCATTATTATTATTATTATTAACAGCCATTGTGTTTGTTTGTTTTTAGCTTATATCTGCCGAAGTTCGTCACGGTATTTGCGGCATATCCCATTATTATTAACAGCCATTGTGTTGTTTGTTTTTAGCTTATATCTGCCGAAGTTCGTCACGGTATTTACGTTAGATCCCTATTATTATTAACAGCCATTGTGTTGTTTGTTTTTAGCTTATATCTGCCGAAGTTCGTCACGGTATTTGCGGCATATCCCATTATTATTATTAACAGCCATTATGTTTGTTTGTTTTTAGCTTATATCTGCCGAAGTTCGTCACGGTATTTGCGGCAGATCTTATTATTATTAAAGCCTTGTCTTGTTGTTTTTAGTTTATACTGCCAAAGTTCGTCACGGTATTTGGGAATCCAATTATGTGTTTAACAGCCATTATGATTGCTTTGTTTTTAGTTATATCTGCCGAAGTTCGTCACGGTATTTGTGGCATATCTATCATTATTATTAACAGCCATTATGTTTGTTTGTTTTTAGCTTATAGCTGCCAAAGTTCGTCACGCTCTTTGCGAAGGTCTCAGCGTTATCTTCTGCATTGGTGAAACATTAGAAGAAAGGAACTGCGGTAAAACAGAAGAAGTGGTGTTTGGCCAGATGAATTGCGTTTTAGAAGCCGTTAAGGATTGGTCAAATGTGGTCATAGCATATGAGCCAGTGTGGGCTATTGGTACAGGCCAGACAGCCACTCCAAAGCAGGTAAATCAGTTTCAACTATAGTTTAACATCCTAAGCCTAACCAGAGGGGGCCAGGCTAGCTCAGTGGTTACGTGCTCACCTTGAACTGATAGGACGGTTCAATCTATCTGGCACCGATTTAAATCACGCCGCAGATGAATAAATCTAGCACGTCGTCCCTCGAGAAGGACGTTAAACCTTTCGTTCAGTCTGTACGATAAGTGAAGTATCGTAAGATCCGTACTCTAAATACATTCGAGTTAGGCAAAATTTAGGACTCGACGTAGAATCAATCTTAATAAATGTAGTGGTATCACAAAGGGCCATGCTGGCATACGAGTGTCCCCTGTGAACATGCACTGAACCTTACCTTAAGCTAACCAGAAGCTGAAATTCTGACCAGGTCGAGCACGAAATATCAATTATTACGTTTAAATACCGAGTCTCTTCTCCTTTTTTTTTTTTATATTTACTTAAGTGAAGTATGTATCGTAAAAGATTCGATCGAGAGATTTGACAGAATATATTCAATAAATGTACAGTGTACTCGGGATAGAGTGCCCCATACTTATAAAAGTGTACATTTCTTTTTTCTACGATGCCGCCTACGAGGACCCACTCAGTTCTCAGTATTAGGCATTTGATAAATATGTACATCTTTTCTACGATCGCTACGCCACCAGTTCTCAGTTACTTGAAAAGTGGAAGATCTTGAGAATGTGGGAGAGAGTTTCACAGTTCGTAGAAAAGAAACACCCCGAAAAAGTTTCAATTGGTCGTGCATCGGATCTATTTAATGAAACTTGCCTAACTCATTTCCGTAGCATTCTGAAAGGGAGGAAGAACCATACCTTATTGGACAGTTCTTTTTTAATCCTGCGAAAAAGGCAAAGACCAGTGAAGAGAAAAGCAGTAACTAAAATTAAGCATACAGTAGCATTTAAGTTATGTCTAAGTTAAATTTAAATAACCAAAATACTAATTACATATGTACGTAACTTAGTAAAACCAGTTTTTTAACCAGTTTTTTCTAACCACCTCTACATTCTCTTTTATTATGTTTCTATACAATATTTGTCATTTATAAATACATTTTTCTTATTCAAAATCACGTAACAAAAACAATTAGGGGTAAGTATTTTTGGGGTTAGAACGGATTAATGGCATTTCAATTGATTTTAATGGGGAAAACTGCTTTGAGATACGAGTAAATTGACATACGAGCAAGGTTATGGAACGAATTAAACTCGTATCCCGAGGTACCACTGTATATTTATACTAGACTACCCGTGACCCTTTGTGTCACTCAGAAATTATAACAATATTTATTGAAATTAATTCACTGCTTATCGGTTTATAATAGAATTATCAGTTTATATTAATACGCAGGTAACTACGTGTCACGCTTTGTCAATAATATTGATAATAATTAGGCTTATCTAATTGCTGTAATTAAATTACAGCAATAAATCAAAGTTTGGTCAGGGTTAATGTACGGAATCACCTTTTCGCCAAGGTTAAAATAAAGACGAAACTTTGGCGAAAAGGTGATTACGTATATTAATCCTGACCGAACTCCAAGAAGAAGATAAAGTGTTTATTATATATATAAATATATAACAGATTCAATAATATATCGACCGTTTGATAGGATAGGTGTGTTTTCTAATCGGGGTTCGGTCAATTTTCCAGGATAAAAAATTAAACTCTCGTTGCCAACGTTTCGGTTTTATTTAAAACCTTTTTCATAGGCAGAAGTAAGAATTTTTTAACTAAGAAAATGAAATTTACATTATTTAAAGGAACAACAATGTTAACCGGACAGTCTATAACCTAACACAAATATAAATATATATACAAAACTATAGTTTATCGGGACTCGGTCAGTTCTTCAGGTTCAAATTAAACTCTCATTGCCAACGTTTTGGTCTTTATTTAAAACCTTTTTTATAGGCAGAAGTATAAATTTTAAAACAGAAAAACTAAGTATTACATCACAAATTATTTTACAAAGAAAAATAGTATGTGGGATTTAACAGGAACTGTTATCTGAATTATATATATATATATATATATATATATATATATGCACTTTCGTTGGAATACGATCTTTAACGACAAATAGTTCAATATAGAGAAAAAACATCAGAGAAGATCAATACAGAACACACTTACGATTCTCGACAACCGTCGTCATCGGAACCAGTGCGAAGTACTTGCGTTGAAAGCAAACTGCTTATCTGCCTCCTGAAGACGGTCAAACTCGAAATGGAAGCCACCGTAAGTGTCTTCTTGATTTCCTCTATGTTTCTTTGTCTAGATTGAAAAATATACGAGTCCTATCATATATTTATGTTCACAAGGAACAAGATAAAAAAAGATAAAAATACGACACCATAATAATAGACTCAACAACGATATTTCGACATCGGATAGAAGTAATCGCTAATAATAATAAAATAGCTAACTGAATAATAATAAAATAAATAAAAAAAAAAAAAATATGGGTACAGGTTGAGACCAGGAGTGAGAACGAGCCCCAAGGAGGCATATGAATGCCTCTTCGAAGCTCTAAGAGTGACATGGGAATTAGACTCGGGGATTTGTTTGAGGATTTGTACCTGAAACAATCATTGAAAGGGAGGTCATGGGAATTAGCATGGATAGCTATGGGTAGGTCTCTGCGCTGACCAACGGACGCCCTGTGATTGTTCATACGCAGGCTCAGCTTGGTTGAAGCCAAGCCAACGTAAAAAGCATCACATCGAGTACACTCCAAACGGTAAACGCAGTATTTATACACGTTTACCCACACGTTAACACAGTATATATATATGCACTTTTTCGTTGGAAATACGATCCAAAACGGACAAAAATAGTTCAATATAGAGAAAGAAACATAGAGAAATCAAAAGAACACACTTACAGTCTCCAACCGTCTCTGAACCAGTGCGCTTGGTTTCCCTCTCTTATCTCTCCTGAAGACGGTTCAAACCGAAAATTAGAGACTGTAAGTGTCTTCTTTTGATTTCTCTATGTTTCTTTGTCTATATTGAACTATATACGAGTAATATATATATATGTTCACACAGGAAAGATAAAAACAGATAAAAATACACACCAAAAAAGACTCACAACGATATTTCGACATCGGGTAGAAGTAGTCGCTTTGAGTAGCTAACTGAACTGATATATATATGGGGATAGGTTAGTTCGTGGTTGTAACGTACACCCCTTTCGACTGGTAGATCCGGTGTATCGAACTGGAATACTGACAGTTGGGATTTCACTCTGACGAAGACCGCTTGTTGTGGTTGAAATATCTTAGTCTTTTTTTTTCTCCCCATGTCATATTATGGTTTTGATCAAATAGATATATATATATATATATATGTATTTTTGAAGTTTTAATTGATTTATTGTATATTTTCAGGCTCAAGATGTCCATGAGAAACTTCGCGATTTCATTCGCGATCAGGTAGATGTTTCAGTGGCTGAAAAGGTTCGAATTATTTATGGTGGAAGTGTCACTGCGGAGAATTCCAGAGAATTAGCCGTTATGAAGGATATAGACGGTTTTCTTGTTGGTGGGGCTTCACTGAAACCAGATTTCATAGACATAATCAATTGTAATCTACCAGAAGAAACTGAAACAGCCACGAAAAAGGCATAACTCCGAGGTAACTTACTAATTCTTCCACACTATCAGAATCCTGGGGGAAAAAAAAAAAACAAAAATTATAATAGGCAAATGATGTCCTGGCCCTCGATTTATTCACGCGTGAGGATTTATTACGTCGTCGTCGTCCCTCGGTGAGAGGACACTAAGCCGTCGGTCCCGAGCCTGTACGATGTCAGGTACTTGTTAGTTAAATATAGATGAAGAAACATAGAGAAAATAAGAACGTACAATTACAGTCTTTAGAGGTCCAGGTTTAGTTCAGTGGTTAACGTATTCGCTTCTGGGCTGGTAGTCCGGGGTTCGATCCCACCTGGCCCTAGATTTATTCACGCAGGAGGTGAATAAATCTGAGTACGTCGTCCCTTGAAGAGGATGTTAGCCGTCAGTATTATGTCAGGTACTCGTTTAAAGATCTCTACTCTAAAGATATTTGAGAATTTAGAAGTCCCAATGTAGAATCAGCCTGGAAGGATGTTAAACTGTCGGCCTCGAGGTTTGGTCTAGCTTCAATAATGCAACACCTTTAAGCTGACGTTTCGTCTATATTTGTAGACATTTTCAGGGCTACATCAATACAGAGTTTAATTACAATAACATGAAACATAATTATATTACATTATTTAATTAATATGCATAATTACCTTGGTATTTTTCTGTTATGAGAAACTAATTTCATAACAGTTTGTGTTCAAATCAGCTACTGTGCTGCCCTAGTGACAGTTTTTTGAACCTTCTAATCAGACTTGATAACTCAAAACAACCCTAAAAACTCATTAAAACTATATCAAACAAGAAAAAAGGACCAGGAAACTACAACCATATTTATTAGTTTAGTTTATTAGTTTCCTGATAAACAACAACCATATTTATTAGTTTAGTTTATTAGTTTCCTGATAAACAACAACCATATTTATTAGTTTAATTTATTAGTTTCCTGGTCCTTTTTTCTTGTTTGATATAGTTTTAATGAGTTTTTAGGGTTGTTTTGAGTTATGAAGTCAGATTAGAAGGTTCAAACTGTCACTAGGGCAGCACACTAGCTGATTTGAACACAAACCGTTATGTAGTTAGTTCCTCATAATAGAAAAATACCAAAGTAATTATGTATACTAATTAAATAATGTAATATAATTATGTTTCATGTTATTGTAATTAAACTCTGTATTGATGTAGCCCTGAAAATGTCTACAAATATAGATGAAACGTCGGCTTAAAGGTGTTGCATTATTGAAGCTAGACCAAACATCGATAAGAAAGACAAATAGTGTTAAATATATGTAGTCGAGATTGGAAAACATTCGGTTATTTAAAATGTAATGTTTATAATATATGATGATTCAGGGGTTTTTTAATAAGATACGGTAATTGAATTAATGGATGTATGGGTTACTAGAATGTTATACTCGTACATTAGTAGACGTAATGTAACAACTTACGTTCATTTCTAACTTACGTTCGGCTTTAGACTAAAACGTAAAAACGTATGTTGAGAATTGTCTGTACACAGTTACGAGGTTTAGTCAAACAGGAAGGCCACTTTTTGAATTTCGCTCTCTCTGTACTTTTCTTATTGTTATTATTGTTTGAGGGTGACTATAGCACTGCGTCTTAAAAACTATTGTACTTCCCCTCTTCTGTACTAAAGTACCCAGCAGTTGCCTTCAACACCTCCAAGAAGCTCAGCACTTTTTGCTGGTTCCAGTGGTAAAAGTTTTTGTATGCTTTTGCTAAGTGACGTGAAGTACCTGTTGCAGCAAAGTTGCTTTACAGTCAGTCAGCAGGTGCAGCAGTATTTTTTCCTCTTTTTTGCAGAATCTGCATAAACCATCATTGATAATGAACATTCAGGCTCCCTACGTTTCGGGAGAAACTGACTTCCTTTCTCCTTCTTTCCGGTACTTAGTTGGACTTGTGGGTGGTTGGTTCCCATTAGTTAGCGCTTTTGGACCCTCTGAGCTTCCGGAGGATGGTCTCTGGAATTCCTTCTCCTTAGTATCGTACAGGGGAAAATCCCGGAAGCGCTACGGTCGTATTTTGTCCGCTCCATCAGGGCACTGCATACCGGAGTAGTGCTGTTTTACTCAAGGGGGTCGCCTGGTACTCTTGAGGCTCCGCTCATAATACAGTAACCCCTGTATCATCCACCCTTCGACACGGATCGCATAACACCTTAGATTCGGGCTGAGATAAAAGGAGGGCATTTGGGATGTTGGAAGGTTGCGAAACGAAGTTGGTCAGGCCCAGCCCTTGATCACCTTCTCCTCCTCTTTCGTTTGTCCCTGTATATAGCAGATTAACAGGGTAGCCTCGTGAAGGTAGTCAGACCCAGCCCCTGGTCACCTTCTCTTTCGTTTGTCCCTGTATATAGCAGGTTAACAGGGTAGCCTCGTGAAGGTAGTCAGACCCAGCCCCTGGTCACCTTCTCTTTCATTTGTCCCTGTATATAGCAGGTTAACAGGGTAGCCTCGTGAAGGTAGTCAGACCCAGCCCCTGGTCACCTTCTCCTCTTTCGTTTGTCCCTGTATATAGCAGGTTAACAGGGTAGCCTCGTGAAGGTAGTCAGACCCAGCCCCTGGTCACCTTCTCCTCTTTCGTTTGTCCCTGTATATAGCAGGTTAACAGGGTAGCCTCGTGAAGGTAGTCAGACCCAGCCCCTGGTCACCTTCTCTTTCGTTTGTCCCTGTATATAGCAGGTTAACAGGGTAGCCTCGTGAAGGTAGTCAGACCCAGCCCCTGGTCACCTTCTCTTTCGTTTGTCCCTGTATATAGCAGGTTAACAGGGTAGCCTCGTGAAGGTAGTCAGACCCAGCCCCTGGTCACCTTCTCTTTCGTTTGTCCCTGTATATAGCAGATTAACAGGGTAGCCTCGTGAAGGTAGTCAGACCCAGCCCCTGGTCACCTTCTCTTTCGTTTGTCCCTGTGTATAGCACGTTAACAGGGTAGCCTCGTGAAGGTAGTCAACCCAGCCCCTGGTCACCTTCTCTTTCGTTTGTCCCTGTATATAGCAGGTTAACAGGGTAGCCTCGTGAAGGTAGTCAGACCCAGCCCCTGGT
>JAPFBL010000694.1:0-25000 GCA_026182355.1 Hermatobates lingyangjiaoensis
TTGATGAAAATACGATCCGAAACGGACAAATACAGTTCAATGTACATATAGAAACGTAGAGAAATTAAAAACACACACTTACAGTCTCTAATTTTCGGTTGAACCGTCTCCAGGAGAGATAAGAAAGGGAAACCAAGCGCACTGGTACAGAGACGGTTGGGTCTCCAATAATACACTGGTCTAGCATATTTCTTCAACACACTGTTAATTTGGGGACCAGGATACCTCTGTGGGTGACGTACTCGCCTCTAAACTGGTAGTTCCGGTGTTCGATACCCATTCTGGACTTCGATATTTACACGTAAGAGGTGAATAAATCTGAATACGTCATTCCTCGGAACGTTAAACCGTTGGTTTCTTAGCCTATACGATGTCAGGTACTCGTTAAAGATCCCTCCTCTAAATATACTTGATTTAGGCAAAATTTAGTACTCCCACTGTAGAATCAATCTTCATTGTGTGGTATCACAAAGGTGCCATTGCTCAGCCTACGTGTGTTCCCTTTTGGGACTACCACTGCAACCTAACCTAACCTAGCTTAACCAAATATCTGGCTTACCTACGGAATACCGAAATCTGTTCACTGCCCAGAAAACACATAAAAAAAAGTCACTTATGTGGACATGACGAACTGAAGACTAGTAGAATGATTAAGCAATGACTCAAGGAGAGACCTACTTCCTGTTGCTGTCAGCAAACAATTAAAACCAATTAGAATTCACACTAGGCACTTAGCCTTGTCTGTTCCTAACCTGTACGATGTCAGGTACTCCTTAAAGAGCCCCTACTCTAAATACACTTGGGACAGGGTAGCTCAGTGGTTAACGTACTCAGCTCTTGGTCCAGGTAGGTCCAGGGTTCAATACCCACTCTGGCATTCGATTTATTCACTCGAAAGGTAAATAAATCTAAATACGCCGTCACTCCGAGAGGACGTTAAACTGTCGGTTCCAAGCCTTTAAGATGTCAAAAACTCCTTAAAAATCCGTACTCGAAATGTACGAATGTACATAATATCTCGCGATATTATGGGTAGCCCATGTTCTCACGATATTATGGGTAGCCCATGTTCTCACGATATTATGGGTAGCCCATATTCTCGCGATATTACGGGTAGCCCATGTTCTCGCGATATTATGGGTAGCCCATGTTCTCGCGATATTATGGGTAGCCCATGTTCTCGCGATATTATGGGTAGCCCATGTTCCCGCGATATTATGGTTAGCCCATGTTCTCGCGATATTATGGGTAGCCCATGTTCTCGCGATATTATGGGTAGCCCATGTTCTCGCGATATTATGGGTAGCCCATGTTCTCGTGATATTATGGGTAGCCCATGTTCTCGCGATATTATGGGTAGCCCATGTTCTCGCGATATTATTAAGGAAGCAGGGTGCGCACAATAATACTAAAACAAGGTAAATACATGAATATTATTATTACCACTGCGTTTCGTATGATTTATATTATTCATATCGCAAACGGTCTTACCTCATACGATGATGTTGGAGTCGTTGGAGCGCTTTCGGACGTTGTCCATCTTCAATCCCAACTAACCTACTGAGCTGTTATAAAGGGGGTTAGTTATCTGTCAAGACGACTGGACAGACAGTATGACGAAGTTAGAAAATATAAAAAAAAATCAAACTAGATAATAGCAAAAAATTAAAAATCAAAAATAACTAAATAAAATCAATGTAATAATATCAGGATAGCAGTGGACTTGACAGATAATCAACCAACCCTTTTATAACAGCTCAATAGGTGAGTTAGTTAGTTGCGATTGAAGATGGACAACGTCCGAAAGCGCTCCAATGACTCCAACATCATCGTACGAAGTAAGATCGTTTGCCATATTAATAATAGAAATCTGGCAAATAATATAAATAATTACCACAGAATAATTGTTTCATTCATTCTAAACCCTGGATCTACAAGTCCAGAGACGAGCACGCAAGCAACTCAGCTACCTTGGCCTCTCTTCCTATGTAAAACACTTTCTAGTCTTACCACAGAATGATTGTTTCATGTTTTTTTATTGTTATTTTATATAATGTTTTGAATATCAATCGGGTTGTTGGGACACCTGTGAAAACACCCTCACTCCTTATAATGGGAATAAAGACCATTCTGGCAGGCTTTCCAAGTGAAAGTAGTTTTGACCTTACCAGTGACAGGCAGCAGACCAGTTTTGCCATAAAGCTGTTACTGCACAGCAAAACAGTTATAGTTTGTTAGCACGCTTAAAACCCGCTCATCGACCTCAATAGAACGAGTCTGCTTTTCAAATTAACAAACCTGTTCTAGATTGATGCTCGCGTCTTGTGAACTCAGAAAGCATTTACTAAAACTAAAGCAATGGGCTTATATTGAATATAAGTACAGTAAAACCTAAGCTGACGAACGCATAAGCTCACGAACTTTTCGCCTCAAAAACATTAAATTCGCGAGCATATGGTCTCTGCTGACAAACTAGATTTCGGCGGAAGAACCAAACCACGCAGTCGAACAGCGCCACGGGGGCGGCCACAAGATGCTGACGCACGCTCACACAGTCCCAGTGTTTGTGTTTGATAGACATTTTGGACCATATTGAGTGTACTTTTGCTATTATGGGACCGAAAAAGATCCCACTACAGGCTACTGTTAAGCCTAAGAGGACATTAAAGAAAATTACGATCGAGAAGAAAGAGATCATTGAAAAAGACGAACGAGGTGTGCGTTTGTGTGACGTAGAGTCCCAGTACCAGTACGCTAAGACTACCATTGCTACCATCCTTAAGAACAAGGACGCTATTAAGGGTGCGTGTGTGGCTAAGGCTGTTGGCTAGGGGACTTTATTATACAGTACAGTTTCTTTAATTATAATACAATAGCACCTTTATTATACATAAAATAAGGTATATATTTGTGTAGTATTATACAAATAATGTTATGCTCGCCAGAGACGAGCGGGAAAGCAACTGGGCTACCCTGGCCTCTCTACACTGTGTAAAACACTTTCTAGGATTACCACAGAATGATTGTTTCATTCATTCTAAACCCTCGATTTACAAGTCCAGAGACGAGCACGCAAGCAACTGGGCTACCCTGGCATCTCTACACAATGTAAAACCCTTTCTAGGATTACCATACAATGATTGTTCCATTCATTCCAAACCCTCCATCTACAAGTCCAGAGACGAGCACGCAAGCCACTGGGCTACCCTGGCCTCTCTACACTATGTAAAACCCTTTCTGGGATTACCACAGAATGATTGTTTCATTCATTCTAAACCCTCGATTTACAAGTCCAGAGACGAGCACGCAAGCAACTGGGCTACCCTGGCCTCTCTACACAATGTAAAACCCTTTCTAAGATTACCATACAATGATTGTTCCATTCATTCCAAACCCTCCATCTACAAGTCCAGAGACGAGCACGCAAGCCACTGGGCTACCCTGGCCTCTCTACACTATGTAAAACCCTTTCTAGGATTACCATAGAATGATTGTTTCATTCATTCTAAACCCTCGATCTACAAGTCCAGAGACGAGCACGCAAGCAACTGGGCAACCCTGGCCTCTCTACACTACGTAAAACCCTTTCTAGGATTACCATAGAAAGATTGTTTTATTCATTCTGAACCCTCGATCTACAAGTCCAGAGACGAGCACGCAAGCAACTGGGCTACCCTGGCCTCTCTACACAATGTAAAACCCTTTCTAAGATTACCATAGAATGATTGTTTCATTCATTCTAAACCCTCGATCTACAAGTCCAGAGACGAGCACGCAAGCAACTGGGCTACCCTGGCCTCTCTACACTACGTAAAACCCTTTCTAGGATTACCATAGAAAGATTGTTTTATTCATTCTGAACCCTCGATCTACAAGTCCAGAGACGAGCACGCAAGCAACTGGGCTACCCTGGCCTCTCTACACTACGTAAAATACTTTCTACGATTACCATAGAATGATTGTTTCATTCATTCTAAACCCTCGATTTACAAGTCCAGAGACGAGCACGCAAGCAACTGGGCTACCCTGGCCTCTCTACACTACGTAAAATACTTTCTACGATTACCATAGAATGATTGTTTCATTCATTCTAAACCCTCGATTTACAAGTCCAGAGACGAGCACGCAAGCAACTGGGCTACCCTGGCCTCTCAACACACTGTAAAACCCTTTCTAAGATTACCATAGAATGATTGTTTCATTCATTCTAAACCCTCGATCTACAAGTCCAGAGACGAGCACGCAAGCTACTGGGCTACCCTGGCCTCTCTACACTATGTAAAACCTTTCTAGGATTACCATAGAATGATTGTTTCATTCATTCCAAACCCTCCATCTACAAGTCCAGAGACAAGCACGCAAGCAACTGGGCTACCCTGGCCTCTCTACACTATGTAAAACCCTTTCTGGGATTACCATAGAAAGATTGTTTCATTCATTCTAAACCCTCGATCTACAAGTCCAGAGACGAGCACGCACGCTACTGGGCTACCCTGGCCTCTCTACACTATGTAAAACCCTTTCTAGGATTACCATAGAATGATTGTTCCATTCATTCTAAACCCTCGATCTACAAGTCCAGAGACGAGCACGCAAGCCACTGGGCTACCCTGGCCTCTCTACACTATGTAAAACCCTTTCTAGGATTACCATAGAATGATTGTTTCATTCATTCCAAACCCTCGATCTACAAGTCCAGAGACGAGCACGCAAGCCACTGGGCTACCCTGGCCTCTCTACACTATGTAAAACCCTTTCTAGGATTACCATAGAATGATTGTTTCATTCATTCCAAACCCTCCATCTACAAGTCCAGAGACGAGCACGCAAGCCACTGGGCTACCCTGGCCTCTCTACACTATGTAAAACCCTTTCTAGGATTACCACAGAATGATTGTATCATTCATTCCAAACCCTCATCTACAAGTCCAGAGACGAGCACGCAAGCCACTGGGCTACCCTGGCCTCTCTACACTATGTAAAACCCTTTCTAGGATTACCATAGAATGATTGTTTCATTCATTCCAAACCCTCGATCTACAAGTCCAGAGACGAGCACGCAAGCCACTGGGCTACCCTGGCCTCTCTACACTATGTAAAACCCTTTCTAGGATTACCATAGAATGATTGTTTCATTCATTCCAAACCCTCCATCTACAAGTCCAGAGACGAGCACGCAAGCCACTGGGCTACCCTGGCCTCTCTACACTATGTAAAACCCTTTCTAGGATTACCATAGAATGATTGTTTCATTCATTCCAAACCCTCCATCTACAAGTCCAGAGACGAGCACGCAAGCCACTGGGCTACCCTGGCCTCTCTACACTATGTAAAACCCTTTCTAGGATTACCACAGAATGATTGTTTCATTCATTCCAAACCCTCCATCTACAAGTCCAGAGACGAGCACGCAAGCCACTGGGCTACCCTGGCCTCTCTACACTATGTAAAACCCTTTCTAGGATTACCATAGAATGATTGTTTCATTCATTCCAAACCCTCGATCTACAAGTCCAGAGACGAGCACGCAAGCCACTGGGCTACCCTGGCCTCTCTACACTATGTAAAACCCTTTCTAGGATTACCATAGAATGATTGTTTCATTCATTCCAAACCCTCCATCTACAAGTCCAGAGACGAGCACGCAAGCAACTGGGCTACCCTGGCCTCTCTACACTATGTAAAACCCTTTCTAGGATTACCATAGAATGATTGTTTCATTCATTCCAAACCCTCCATCTACAAGTCCAGAGACGAGCACGCAAGCCACTGGGCTACCCTGGCCTCTCTACACTATGTAAAACCCTTTCTAGGATTACCATAGAATGATTGTTCCATTCATTCTAAACCCTCGATCTACAAGTCCAGAGACGAGCACGCAAGCCACTGGGCTACCCTGGCCTCTCTACACTATGTAAAACCCTTTCTAGGATTACCATAGAATGATTGTTTCATTCATTCCAAACCCTCCATCTACAAGTCCAGAGACGAGCACGCAAGCTACTGGGCTACCCTGGCCTCTCTACACTATGTAAAACACTTTCTGGGATTACCATAGAATGATTGTTTCATTCATTCTAAACCCTCGATCTACAGTTCCAGAGACGATCACGCAAGCAACTGGGCTACCCTGGCCTCTCTACACTATGTAAAACACTTTCTAGGATTACCATAGAAAGATTGTTTCATAAATAGTATACCACACCACAATAACAATTGTTTGTTAGAAACATAAGTAATTTTGAATAATCCAAGTAATTTGTCACTTAGATTTAAGAAAATTCAAAAAGTTATGTTTTTCATTTTCAGTTCAATTCAAAAATAATAATAAGTACATTCCTTTTCGTTTTTAATATTGGTTTATATATTGTGTTATTTCTGTATTGTAGAGTATCATATCAAGAAAATGAAACCTTGTAAGATATTCTGAGAAAGAAAATGACAATTAGAAACCAATATACTTCATATCACAACGTGCAGTCTTATCTATGATTTATGCCTATGCGCGTAATTCATCTCTACATATAAAGTTCGTGAGTTTGTTTGTTTGTTTGTTTAGCCATTTTCCGTGGAGATAGAGACCTGAAATTAAATATATAGTATTTATTACCTGAATAATGTAAAATAAAAGAAAATTATCACGATATTCCCAAAATTGGAGCCAGGGTAGCAAGTGCCTTGCGTGCTCGCCGATCACAGTAGTACAAATGTATTATATATATATATAAAAAGATTTCACATAAACACGTGAAAGAACTATCAATGATCAAACTACAATAAGAAATGGGAAAACAAGACTAAGATCTTTCAACCGTAACAAGCGGTCTCCGTCAGAGCCAAAAATCCAACTGAGTCAGTTGGGATTTTGACTCTGACGAAAACCGCTTGTTACAGTTGAAAGATCTTAGTCTTGTTTTCCCGTTTCTTTATATATATATATATATATATATATATATATATATTATTCTATGTTTTGTTATTGATGGCTAGGTCAAATAAAAGAAAATAAACTCCTTCCTAGGCCGACGTTTCGATGTATTTGTACATCATCTTCAGGGCTAAAATTAGAGTAAGAACTATAATACATTTACCAAAACAATCTACAACTCACATAGAGAACTAACACAAATTTTTTTAAGACCAACAGATACATACAAAAGTTTATTTTATAATCAGAGTTCTTGAGTACACATATATTTCAAAGTATCAGACAAAAGGAAATTAGTTTTACCTTGGAAAGTGTGCTAATGGTTATTTAAGTTAAATGAGAATTAATTGGTTCTAAGTACGAAAAACGATGATGTACAAATACATCGAAAAGTCGGCCTAGGAAGGAGTTTATTTTCTTTTATTTGACCTAGCCCTCAATAACAAAACAGAATAGAATAGAAGAGGTCAATAACAATTTATGAGTTATATATATATATATATATATATATATATATATATATATATGTGTAAAAAAATGTTTTAATTTAATATTTGCGTAGTATATAAACACTGGAAATAAACTAAAGGCACTGAGCTAGGGTAGCTCACTGGCTTGCGTGCTCGTCGATAACAGTAGCACAAAATGTATTAAAAATAAATGTAACAAACAAATTTCTGAATTTAAAATTTGAATAATATAAACAATGAAGTAAAGCCATGGATCCAAGGTAGCCAGTCGCTTGCGTGCTCGCCGATAACAGTAGTAAAAATAGATTATATATAAATGTAAAAAAAATTAATTTAAAATTTTCGTTATATAAACACTGGTAATAAAATAAAGGCTTGGAGCCAGAGTAGCCCAGAGACTTGCGTGCTCGCTGATGACAGTATAGCAAATGTATTATAAATAACTGTAATAAATATATAATAAACTACTACATTAGAGGTTAAAAATGAATAATTTTATAAACAAACTTGAACACAACTGTCAGATAAAATACGAATGTTCTAAGGTAATATTATAAAGATACATTAATTTCATTAATTACTTTACTATAAGTAAAGTATAGTGATCGTGAAAAAATTCGATCTCGAGATTTTGACAGAATTATATGCTTTGAGGTACCTAAATTCGTTTTATGAAGTTTTTTCGATGATGTCCGAGTGCGTGGCTGGGTGAGTGTGTAAGCATTGCTTGTTACCACGCTACTGTCCAGAATCTTTGATGGATTAAGTTGATATTTTACACAAAAATTGGCCCCATAGTGTATATGATCCCTATTGTTTGGGAAGAATTATGCTTGACGATAAAGTCACTTTTTTTGCCAAAAACCAGTTTCTCGAAAACATTTTTTCTCTTAAACTGCTAATTCTAGAGTTTTAAAATTCTGGTATTATCTTTGTGAGGAATGGTCCCTTTCCTAAAGAAAGAGGAGTTATGTTTGTTGACAAGTATTCAGAATTTGCACTATTCTAGTCTAGTAGTTCACATCTATCATTTTCAAAAATTTCAAGCTTCCATAAATAAAAGTTTTAAATTACACTCAATAGCTGGCATCATCTTTGATTTAAGTATGTAAAATTGACTAATTGCTAATGTATTTTTTCTCAATATATTCACAGCAACCAAATAACAGAGTACAACCGGCAAGAAAAAAATAACACTCACTCCGAGTGAAATGGTATATATGATTTTTGACAAATGGAAAGAAAAGTGTTTTTTTATTAAATACTAGGAACTCATGAAACTCTCAGTACAGTAAGTCTATAAAAGACCAAAAATATAAAACATCATTCAAAATTAAAAACAATCTTTGAAGAAAAATAAATTTTCTCGTATATTGAAGAAGGTCGGAAAAGGATGACAGATATAGAAAAACAAAGAGAGGTAAAGAAGGTTAGTAATGACTGATTTACAACCTACAGGAAATGAAAGAGAAAAGAAATGATTAAGAATTAATGTTTAAGAAAGTTTAACAAATGTTTAAGAATTTAAAGTAATTTACCTTGTACTTTAAAAAAATATCAAATATGCAAGACTTATTTTCAATAATAAACAGTGGTTGCAAAATATCAAAAGGGACTTTTCCGTGTTATACTATAACCTTCCCTATTCATTAGGGCGCACCACTACCCCCTTGCGGACACTCTGAGAACTATTCCGTTATCAGCGTCTTGTCAGCTGGTTTCATATCATCTTCCGCTGCCAGTCTTTATTCTTTTTCTTTTTTCTTTTTTTCATTCAAAAATTTAGACAAGATTATTAATAACATTGCAAATTTTCATAATAAACAAATCTCTAATAATTACTTTTGATTTATAATTCGAAACGTTAATTATAAACCAAGTTCCATTTCTTGGCATTTTTCAATCTATTTAACTGACCATACATTGTACGCTAAATACTACATCATTCATTCATTAAATCTTGATGAGTCACAAGTGGATGACTTTTTTAACTCGTCATTCATAAAATTTAAATTTAAGTCAGTCAAATTAAATTTGTAGAAATTATAAAGCGTTCAACTTCCTCGGCGGACTTTGCAAACTGTCAGAGAATGTCGTTTGCGTGTTTAACATAATATCAAACACGTCAACCAACCAACTTACGTTTTGTTTAATTAGTCAAACACTTGTTTGACAACCATCCATCACACTATTGAATGCATCAGAAAATATATGTTTGATTGAAGTTAATTTTGTACACTTAACAATTTTATTCGTCTAACATATGCTCTAAAACTCATTAAAATATTTAATTTCTTTTCTTTAATAAACCTCTCTAAATAACATATTTATTTCACTTAAAACATTTAACTTAACAATATTTTGCACTCGTCATCATCAGGAGTTGAAGAAGAGGAAGAAAGTACTGCTCGACTGGCAGTATATATATATATATATATATTATATATATAATTAAATTAAGCAGTGACACATAAACTGAAACACAACAAAGACTCACTTTTCAATATTTCGACCGCCATTACGGTTGAAATATTGAAAAGTGAGTCTTTGTTGTGTTTCAGTTTATGTGTCACTGCTTATTTTAATTGTTATCTGTCCTACCGGACCGTTTTTCGTTTATCATGGTATATATATATATATATATATATATATATATATATATATTATATATATTATATATAACAGTTCAAAATTGAAGATAGGTAGCACACAAAGTAAAGAAACACACTTACAAACTCAAATTTTCGGACAATCCGACTTCAGGAGAAAAGAGAAAGGGATACCAAGCATATATATATACATCATATATCATTATATACATCAGTTGGGTTTTTGACTCTGACGAAGACCGCTTGTTACGGTTGAAGATCTTAGTCTTGTTTTCCCATTTCTTATTGTGCTTTGATCATTAATCATATATCATATATAGAAAACAGTCATGAATTGTCGACCGTAGGACAGATATATAACATAAAAAGGATAAATCGGGATACGGTCAGTTTCCTTCCACTTCCAATCAAACTCTCATTGCCAACGTTTCGGTTTTATTCAAAATCTTTTTCAAACATTCAGTCATTTGAATAGTTTAACCTTCCATATTGTTTTAGTAATGTAATTTGTAATAGTTTGTTCATTTTGAAATATTCCTAGTTTTGCCTTTGAAAAATATTTTGAATAAAATCGAAACGTCGGCAATGAGAGTTTGATTGGAAGTGGAAGAAACTGACCGCATCCCGATTTATCCTTTTTATGTTAGATATAGTATATATATATATATATATATATATATATATATATATATATATATATCTTGATAAAAGTATCGACCGTGGAATAGAAACTAAAACTAAAATTTATCGGGACTCGGTCAGTTCTTCAGGTTCAAATTAATTTCTCATTGCCAACGTTTCGGTTTTTATTTAAAACCTTTTTCATAGGCAGAAGTATAAATTTTGAAACAGAAAAACTAAGTATTACATTACAAATTATTTTACAAAGAAAACGAGTCTGTGGATTTTAACAACAACTGAAGTCTGAATGAACACGTGGCACTATTCAGTTCACGTTCAGTGTCACGTGTTCATTCAGACTTCAGTTGTTGTTAAAATCCAAGACTCATTTTCTTTGTAAAATAATTTGTAATGTAATACTTAGTTTTTCTGTTTCAAATTTAAACTTCTGCCTATGAAAAAGGTTTTAAATAAAAACCGAAACGTTGGCAATGAGAGTTTAATTTGAACCTGAAGAACTGACCGAGTCCCAATAAATTTTAGTTTTGTATATATATATATATAAATCATCAAACCACAATTGAAATGGGAAAAAAACACTAAGATCTTTCAACCGTAACAAGAGGTCTTCGTCAGAGTCAAAAACCCAATTGAAACACTAGATGCAGAAAACATCTGGTGAGGGGTTGAGAAGAGTGGAATTTTAAAAGGGTGAAAGCGCAGGAAAGGACTAATGTCCAGAAAGGGATGTTTGGGGAAACAAAGTAAAAAAACTATCCGCTAGCTGTCAACCCTCTTTGAAGAGGCTATTGCACTCGTAACGAAAGTATCAAGTTTGAAGAGACCGTTACTAATGTTTATAATATTTGATCTATTAAATTTAATTAGAGACGATTCAATAATATTTCTTAATAACATTGATTTTTCATAGGCATTAAATTTAGCTCATTAATTTGTCCAATCAATATGATGATTTTCATTTTTTATATGCAAGAATAAGGCACTACTTTTTTCCTGTCTACTTACGTTATATTGGTGTTGTTTTACACGTGTCTTTAATGATTTACTAGTTTGTCCAATATACATTTTATAGCAATTTTTGCACAGAATTTTATAAATACCACCGGACTCCAATTCGCTGGGAGAGTTTTTTTATTAACATATTAAACACGTTATTACGATTAGAAAACACTATATTAAAATCAAGTTGTTTGGCTAATCTTGGAAGGGGGTCCAATGATTCGTGGTATGGCAAAACTATAGAATTTGATAATAAAAGGGGCTCTTTTGAAGTATTAGAGAAAGTTTTTTTAGCACCCTTCAAAGCTAAATCAATATAAGAAGAGGGGTATTTTAATGAAAGGGCAATTGATCAAATGTTGTTAATCTCTTCATTAAGGAATTCAGGAGAGCACACACTCTTATCGCCCTGAAAAACATATTTCTAAAAACAGAAATGTTTAACATTTTTTGGGATGGAAAGAATAAAAGTGAACATATGCAAGTACACTCATAGGTTTTCTATATACACTAAAGCGTAACTCATTAGGTAACCTATGGATCAGGACATCGAAGAAGGGCAAATTACCACTTATTTCTTCTCCCATTGTGAATTTGATAGTCAGCACTAATGAATTCAATTTTGTTAGGAAATCAACTTTATTTAAAGAATTGGGACAAATGCAAAGAATATCGTCAACATATCTATACCATTTAACATTTTTGGGCAAAATTGATCTTAACATTTTACTCTCAAAAAACACTTTAGAATACATACACATACAACAAATATCCTGGATATAAACCAGAGATGGTAAGGTGTTGAAGACATTTTAAGAGACTCTTATATAAAAAATAAAGACCTCCGTAATTATTTGTACAACAATATTATAAAATGTTGTACAACTACTTTATAATTTCCAACACTACATATATACGATACCGGGATATAAGATACATTTATGAATTTTACGATTCATTTTATTTCATTAATTCATAATCATATTTCATGAATGAAAATATGTTATATAAATTATTATTTTAAGTTTTTATTATTACTTTTAGCCATTTGATTTTATCCATTTCTATTTCTTTAATTAATTAATTAAATTATTCCCTTTTGACATTTTTTAATTGTGATTATAACACTAGTCAGAAAAAAAACTGTCTGTCATAGTGCCTAAGATGTTTTAACAGTTTTTATTTAATTTAAGGGAACTGATTCCAGAAATATAATGTCTTTTTTTCTCTATCAGGTTTAGTTCTTCTGCTATAGTATATACACCTCTTTGTAGGAAGGCGATAGCAACAACAAAGACAGGCAAATCGAAGAAACAATATGTTTATATTTAACTTTTGACACACATATTTATTCATCACAAAGAAATATTTGCAATACATTTGGATTTCAACGTATATTACCCTGCAAATATAGCAAAATACATTTGGTTTTGTTTAAGAAATGTTGCCTAGGAGAAGATGTAGGCCATGCTTAATTCTTATTCTAAAAATCTACAACGCAAGAAAAAGCTTTAAAGGTTTATGATGCTCATCATTTAAAGATTTAAAGATCATCATTTAGCATACATCATAATAATAACCTACCATTGATGCTAGAATTTATTTAGAAATACGCCTAATTGTAAGGCAAAAAAGGTATGAAATAGCAAACATCTCAATACGTTGACCTGATGAGAAAAAATTAGCATGATTTTCAGAATCAGCAATCCGTTTAGAAACCTTAGGCACCAAAAATGTGTTAACTAATGTTACCTAATGATCAAACAATGTTTGAGTATTCTTAATAAGTTTCATAAAAGATAATAATTTATCAATAAAGGAAAGAGAAACTTAAATTCATTCAAGAAGTTATTGTCAAATAAAAATTAATTATTTACTAACACAACTATGTTATTTACTTATTTTAATAAGTTTTTGTATGCTTTCTTTGTATAAAAGTGTAAGTCATTAAATTTAATACAGATGGATTACTTTTGAACTTAATAAATATAAGTTTCAAAGCAAATAATAATAGTTTGAATAATCATCAGACAGGAAAACAAAATTAATATATTCTAAACATTTTAAAGGACAGTAATTTATCAAAATTTATGCTTACTCAAGAGTTATAAATTACAATTAATCTTTAAAACTTGGTTGAAGAGATTAAATGATTACATGTACATTACTTGCAAGTTATATTATATTATAACTTTGTTGTAGATCAAATCATAAGTTAAGAGATTATTGTTTACTTATATTTATTATAAAACAGTTCAATTTTCATTTGACGAATAAAGTGAAAACATAGAAATTAAAACATGGGTTGACAAATGAATGAAGTCTTTACACTATTGGTATAAAATATAAATCTACTCACGTTAGAAAGCTGTTATCATTTGATATGGTGCGAAGGGCAAGACTTAAAACGGAGGAATCACTTTTAAGAGATGAATAAATCAAAGAATTATCAAAGTACATTATCTTTAGATAACAAACCGGTGGTGTGTAGGAGGTGAAAGGTTAAAGTGCGGTTATCCGAATTAATCGATAACCAAGTGGGGTGACAACTTACTGCTGCATTCAAATCTAAACGGTCTAATTAGATATCTTTCTTACGTTATTCCGATTGTATTAATATTAAATATAAAGCAATGATTATTAGAAGAAATAATTTAATTTTTAGCGACCCTTAGTAATTTATTTTTAACTAAATATACAAAAATATTGTGGGAAATAACGAAGGGTCGTAATGGTATGAAAGTGGAACTAAATCATGGCAAGGTATTAAATATAGTTGATTTGTATTGCAGGAAAGATGGCCTAGTGGTAAATGTTTTTGAAAAGGCATTACTTTCATGATGACATTGAAAAGAAAAGGAAAATATATATGGAAAGGGAGATAGACAAGGTTATGACTTACGTAGTTCGTAGAGTAACATGTCGGCTTAACCGGTCCAACTCATGCCTGGTCAGCGCGCCATCGATTGCTACACTAGCGCCCTCAGCTGTTTACCCCTTCTACCTACCCAGGCGCCTTCTGCACAAAGCCTTTCCCCCCCCACTCCATCAACCGTATTTATAACCCTGCTGCTTTGTTCTGCCTTAAAAACACCCTTTTTAAATCTCATCGAAATATTGCAAAAAAAAAAAAAAACCTATTAACTAACAAAAAAATAAACATACTAACAAAAAAATGCCTTAAAAGAAGTGAAATCCGGCGAATTGTCACATCCATTTCCAAGTCAGGTTTGCCATAACCGCATGCCGAGCTCCCAACCTCCTCACATCATACCAAGTTAATTACTATTTTTCTTTGATAATTAAAAAAAAAATGCAATATTATAGTTACCTATATAAATACACATCATGACCTGTTTTCTTAACCCAATATTTATATGAAATAATTGTTTTGAGGGTAGAGTTCTTATGATTGAAACTACATACATCAGTCACCGACGTTTCGACATATATTTATGTCATCTTCAAGACCACAAGTTTTTTTTACAATTAGCACTATTACTACTACAATATTGGATATTATTTATATTTTAATTTTTTTTTACCTGAAGGGTGATTGATAAATCTGTTATTAAACTATGGATTTTTTTTTTCTTTTATTACTAGTATTATTTTTTATTGTTACTTAGTAATAATAAAAAAAAATCCATATGTGAATGTATAAATTCATAGTTTGATACCAGATATATCAATCACTACCTCTTCATTACCCTTCAGATAAAAATAGAAAATTTAAACAAAAAAGGCGTAGGTCCCGAGCCTGTATGATGTCAGGTAGTCCATAAAGCTCTCCTACTCTAGATACAAGTGAGTTAGATCAAAATCTAGACATAAGGAAAGTGTTTATACAAATTGTTAATACAAAGTCTAAAAACTTGGTAACCCTCATAAAATCTTAAGAAGAAGAAAAGTATTTATTAGTAATAGTGGTAATATTACTATTACATTTAGTAGTGGTGGTAATTTGTCAAATAGACTTGTCCATAACTCTAAAAGAAGCCGAAAAAACTGTTGTGTATACAGAATTCCTTGCAAGGATTGCGAGTTAGCTTATATTGGACAGACGGGAAAAGGAATGGATACAAGGATTAAGCAACATCAGTATTCAGTTAGAAGACAAGATGATAAAAGTGCCTTGTTCCTACACATTAGAGACAAACATCACATAATTAACTGGGAAGAAGCAAAGGAGTTGGTATTTATGTCATGTGAAAGAAGAAGAAACATTGTTGAAAGCGCCCTCATAAAAGACATTTCAAGAGCTTGGTCAACACTAGTCCAGGCCTTTTAAATTAGATGAATTTCTAATTGAAGGAATTATCAAACAAATCAAGACTATTTCAACAGTTATAGGGAAAAATACTGTCAATGATGCCAATCTTACTCCTTCTTTAAATCAAAATTCATAACCTGCTTACAACTTGTATTCACTTGCTCTCTGACGACGAGAAAGCGAAAGGCTTAGAGCGACTATCCTTCTTTAATTTGTGGTGAGTTACCTGAATATATATAATATATTTATATTTATTTACAGGTAATGTTTACCAGTGGACGCATTTACGTCTCCTTTCCTTCATTCTTTCTCCTTTTATTTTCTTTCTTTCTACTCTCCTGAAGACGGCAAGACGCCGAAATTATCGAGATTCGTGAGTGTTCGTCCTTTTTCTTGTGTTCTCTAGCTGTAACTTTAATTATATATATGTATATATATTCTATATTTTGTTTTTGAGGGCTAGGTCAAATAAAAGAAAATAAACTCCTTCCTAGGCCAACGTTACGATGTATTTGAATATAAGAAGTGGGAAAACAAGACTCAGATCTTTCAACCGTAATAAGCGGTCTTCGTCAGAGTCACAAACCCAACTGAAACACTAGATGCAGAGAACATCTGGTGGAGGGGTTGATAAGAGTGGGAGGGAAGAGTGGTATTATATATATAATATATAATATATATATATAGTTTTCTATGGGTTTCCGGGGAAAGGAATATGATTCGATGCGATGTTGACCATGGGAGTAGAGTTTACAGTCCAAGCGTAAGGTCCCAGTTGCCCGCTGCTCAGCAAAACCTTTGCGTTCTGCCAATGGCAGAACGCAAAGGCTTTTTGCTGAGCAGCGGCAACTGGGACCTTACGCTTGGACCTGTAACTCTACTCCCATTGGTCAACATCGCATCGAATCATATATATATGCAGATAAATCACAATAAACACGTGATGCAATCAATGAAAACAAACCACAAGGAAAAAAAAGAAAACAGATGGAAAAAATGCTCTGAGGCCTTTCAATTTATGTCATCAGAGAGCAAACAAGGTAAGAACTAGAAAGTAACATAAAAGGTATGTACAAGGAAGGTAACTAAACCTTAGTTTAGTTACCTTCCTTGTACATACCTTTTATGTTACTTTCTAGTTCTTACCTTGTTTGCTCTCTGATGACATAAATTGAAAGGCCTCAGAGCATTTTTTCCATCTGTTTTCTTTTTTTTCCTTGTGGTTTGTTTTCATATATATATATATATAAACTAGAATTTAAAGAAGAACACATAGAAAGGAAACCACTGAACTCACTACTATATTTCGATGTCCTCGTCTTCACGAAAAGAAGTGAATCGCTCCAAAGGCTGATAACGACTTATATATATATAATATATGTAAAAAGATTTCACATAAACACGTGAAAAAACAAGACTAAGATCTTTCAACCGTAACAAGCGGTCTTCGTCAGAGTCAAAAACCCAACTGAGTTTGAGTTTTTGACTCTGACGAAGACCGCTTGTTACGATTGAAAGATCTTAGTCTTGTTTTCCCATTTCTTATTGTGGTTTGATCATATATATATATATATAACAATTTAACACAGAGAAAAGAACACAGAAAGACACTACAGAACGTCATCGGGAAGAAGTGCGAAGTACTCGCGTTGAGAAGCAAACTGCTACTGGCCCCCCCAGAGTAACTCGTGGAACCACCGCAATGCTGCCCCCCCAGCGGAGGAGAGGAGAAATAGAAATCCCTCCAATATTTATTTAGAAAACAAGATAAAAAGTATATAAAATATGAAATAATAATAATAAAAAAAAATAATAATAATAATAAAAAATAAAAAAAATAAAAAATAATTAACGGTACAGGTTAAGACCAGGAGGAGAACGAGCCCCAAGGAGGCATATGAATGCCTCTTCGGAAGCTCTAAGGGCGACATAGAAATTAGACTCGGGGATTTGTTTCAGGATTTGTACCCTGAAAGAATCATTGAAAGGGAGGTCATGGGAATTAGCATGGATAGCTATGGGTATATATATATATATATATATATAGTTCACAAAGGAAAGAGAAAAACATAACGATATTTCGACATTCGTTGTCATAGGGCAGAAGAAATCTCGTTAAGTAGCTGAAGCTATATATATATATATATATATATATATATATATATTAAACGGTCCAACAGGACTACTAGTTCACAAAGGAAAGAGAAAAACACAACAATATTTCGACATTTGTCGTCATCGGGCAGAAGTTAATTAGCTTCAGCTACTATGAGTTGGGTTTTTGACTCTGACGAAGACCGCTTGTTACGGTTGAAAGATCTTAGTCTTGTTTTCTCATTTCTTATTGTGGTTTGATCATTGATTCTTATTTCACGTGCTTATGTGAAATCTATATATATATATATATATATATATATATAAATATTATCTATATATTAAAATAAGCAGCAGCTTCTGCTGTTCACTGTGATTAATACAGTGATTAAAATTTAGTTTTTCGTGTTTGACCTATGTTTATTGTGTGTGTTAATGTCTTTTGCTAACCTTCTTTGGAAGCTACCAGAGTCTCACCGCAAAGTGATACGAAAACTAGAGAGTGTCAACAAGAAACTGGTCAATGCAGAAGCTGCTGCTTATTTTAATAACATATGCTTAAGGGAAGACCTGCTGCCTTTGTACACAAATATATATATATATTGAAAAAAACATAGAGAAAAGAAAAGCACAAACTTAAGGTCTCTAATTTTCGATTCGAACACAAATCAGTTGTTAATGGAGTAATTGTTTTAACTGTGGTGTTGTATAATTGAGTAGTCAGTACACGTGCGTCATTAGCCGTAACTAATAGCTTTTTAACGTATCCATTGCCAGTCATCTTGTACTGTTAGATAAAAATCAAAGCATCAAGGTCAGGCGGCGTTATATTTACTTCTGAAAGCAACATCTCAAAAGTAGCAGCGCCTTATTCTCACTTTATCTTTCTTACTGTAAGCAAAGATTAGTCATCTCTCTCTCTCTCTCTCTCTCTCTCCTCTCTCTCTCTCTATCTATATATATATATATATATATATATAATATATATATTATAATATATATATATATATATATATATATAAATCGTCATAGGGCAGAAGAAGTCCGTTGAGTAGCTAAAGTAACTAACTTCTGCCAGATGACGACGAATGTCGAAATATCATTGTATTTTTCTCTTTCCTTTGTGATCTAGTAGTCCTGTTGGATTAAAAAACCCAGAGTTGGGTTTTTGACTCTGACGAAGACCGCTTGTTACGGTTGAAAGATCTTAGTCTTGTTTTCCCATTTCTTGTTGTGGTTTGATCATTGATTATATATATATATATATAATATATATAATATTATATATATATATATATTTTAGAGCGACTATCTTCTCTAATTTGTGGTGAGTTACCTGAATATTTATATCACGTGTTATTGTGACAATTTTCTATAAACGAAAGGCCTTAGAGCGACTATCTTCTCTAATTTGTGGTGAGTTACCTGAATATATATATATATATATATTGTTGAAATATTCGAAGCAAGTTCTGTAGTTGCCTTTCTGTGTTCTTTTCTCTGTGTTAAAGTGTATATATATATATATAATATATATATATATATATAAAGATTTTACATAAATACGTGAAATAACAATCAATGATCAAACCACAATAAGAAAATGGGAAAATAAGACTAAGATCTTTCAACCGTAACAAGCGGTCTTCGTCAGAGTCAATAACCCAACTGACCAAATATATATATATATATATATATATATATATATATGATCAAACCACAATAAGAAAATGGGAAAAAAAAGACTAAGATCTTTCAACCGTAACAAACGGTCCCTTCGTCAGAGTCAAAAACCCAACTGGGTTTAAGTTCATGTTGGGTTTTTGACTCTGACGAAGACCGCTTGGTACGGTTGAAAGATCTTAGTCTTGTTTTCCCATTTTGTTATTGTGGTTTGATCAATGATTGTTATTTCACGTGTTTATGTGAAATCTATATATATATATATATATATATATATTGTGTTTTCCTCAGGAAACAATAACTACCAGTTAACAATAACATCCATTTAACACCAGCAATACGTGAAATAACAATCAATGATGAAACCACAATAAGAAAAGAGAAAACAAGACTAAGATCTTTCAACCGTTTGACTGACGGTCTTCATCAGAGTAAAAAACCCAACTGAAACAATAGATACAGAAAACTTCTGGTGAGGGGTTGAGAACAGTGGGAGGGAAGAGTGTTATTTTAAAAGGGTGAAAGCGCAGGAAAGGACTAATGTCCAGGAAGGGATGTTTGGGGAAACAAAGGAGTACAGTAAGAAAAAGTAAAAAAACTATCCGCTAGCTGTCAACCCTCTTAGAAGAGGCTATTGCCCTCGTAACAAAAGTATCAAGTTTGAAGAGACCGTTACTAATGTTTATAATATTTAATCTATTAAATTTCACTTTTAATAAATGAAATTATATATTTATTATTATTATATATATATATATATATATATATATATATATATATATATTAGTTTATATATATAGAGTGGATTACTATTGGAATCCAATACCATTACTTCCAATAGTAATCCACATCTATATATATATATACTGACAATCCTACTATTATTCTCATTATTGTCCTGATGATGAATGTGGTACATTCGAAACATGTCGACTAGCAATATTGGTGATTAGCTTTATAGTTTTAATGAAGAGACGAGGAAAGAATTCCGGAAACTGGAGAAATTATGTAAGAAACAGATACAAGCCAAATATGGGGCGTTATATAACAACATATGTTTGTTTATATGAAGGGCTGCTTCCAACTTTTACAAAAAAGCATCAACCGTGGAATAGAAACAAAACTATAGTTTACCGGGACTCGGTCAGTTCTTCAGGTTAAAATTAATCTCTCATTGCCAACTGACCGAGTCCTGATAAACTATAGTTTTGTTTCAATTCCACAGTCGATCCTTTATCAATATTTATATAATTTGGGAAAATAAATATGGGTTTCTATGAGGATATAAGAAGAACATATGGATGTGATATGAGTGAATGTTTAAAAAAGTGGCGTAGTTACATAGCCTATGAAAAAGGTTTTAAATAAAGACGGAAACGTTGGCAATGAGAGTTTAATTTGAACCTGAAGAACTGACCGAGTCCCAATTTACAATAGTTTGTATATATATATACATATATATATATATATATATATATATATATATATATATAACTTTAAATTACACAAAGCACGACACAGAAAAGAGAATGCAAAGAAAACTTACAGAATTCAATATTTCGAACTGTTGTTCGTCATCAGGAGAGTAGACTAGTAGAGAGGACGAAGTGAGAGAGATCTCCCCACGTCGAAGAACGGAGCGCGAAACATATATATATTATATATAAATATAAATAATATAAATAAATAAATATAAATATATAAATATAAATATATATATATATATATATAATAAACATATATATATATATATATATATATATATATATATATATATGTATATATATATGTATATATATATATAAATCGTATAAAGAAATATAGAAAAATTAAAAACACAAATTTATAGTCTATAATTTTCTGTTTAAACCATCATCAGGAGACATAAGAGAGGGATGCCTCTAGGAATCTCTGATCCAGTGAGAATACTTTACCTCTCTGATGATGGTCAAACTGAAAACTGTGTTTCTGTTATATATATATGCTTTGTTGAACACGACCGAGTAGTTCCTGTCTATAAGTTTCTTCTCGAGAACTTCAATTTGCCGAAAAACAGTTTTTTCGTTGTTAGAACAACGGTTGAGGTGGCCTGCAATTGTAGTCGACGCGTTTCGATCACTTTCTGTGGTCATCTTCAGGACATCAATCAGGTGGGGTAGGTGCAATGTAGGTCTTATACGTGTCTTTTTCGTTGTTATAACACGTATAAGACCCACATCGCACCCATCCCACCTGATTGATGTCCTGAAGATGACCACGGAAAGTGATCGAAACGCGTCGACTACAATTGCAGACCACCTCAACCGTCGTTCTAACAACGAAAAAGCTGTTTTTCGGCAAATCGAAGTTCTCGAGAAGAAACTTATAGGCAGGAACTACTCGGTCGTGTTCAACAAAACATGTATATCCGAAGGACTGCTACCAAAGTATACTAATATATATATATTTTACCTGGATGATTTGTAGTCTCGTATAGTCGTTTTCTTCTTGTAGTGCAGGTAAGAATATCTCTTGTGTCGTATAAGAATTATCTGTTGCTGCATGTTCTTTAAGCCCTCCTGAAATGATGAAGTGATTTGTAAACTTTCATAAAAAGTGTGTTTATGGTAGAAGCAACATATGTTCATAACAATCTTCATTGGTCTTAACTATTTTGTCTTGCTTAAGCATGGGCGACCTCCAAGACAATGGTTAGCCCAAACAACTTTCCCTTTTGTTATTTAATATGTAGAGCAGATTATACAAATGAAGAAAAAAAACAAACAAAACAGGGATAAACAATAGACTTTACAGCCCTGAGGAGGGCATAAAGATATGTTGAAACGTTCGCAAAGAAGTGTTTTTTAATAAGTAGCCTAGAAAGTTTCAAACAAATCTCAATACTCCTGAATATAGAGTGGTCAAGAAACGAACGGCAACATGAATATCTACAACCAACTTAACCAACATATATATATATATATATATATATATATATTCACTGTTTCGTTATTGTGGGCTAGGTCAAATAAAAGAAAATAAACTCCTTTCTAGGCCGACGTTTCGATGTATTTGTACATCATCTTCAGAGTTGTAGATTGTTTTGATAAATGTATTATAGTCTTACTCTAATTTTAGCCCTGCAGATGATGTATAAATACATCGAAACGTCGGCCTAGAAAGGAGTTTATTTTCTTTTATTTGACCTAGCCCTCAATAACGAAACAGTGAATAGAATAGAAGAGGTCAATAACAATTTTTGAGGTTATATATATATATATATATATATATATATATAAAATAAATTCAAAACGAAGGAAAGACACAGTCATAACTCACAACGATATTTCGACCATCGTCGTCATCAGGAGGTGAAGAGCGATGAGTCGCCGCCCTGTCTTCCTGCAGGACTCTTCGCTCTTCACTTTTCATTGAACAACTGACCATATTTCACTGATGTCATTTTCAAGGTTTCTGAATACCTTCTTCTTTCCTTCATCCAAACGTTGGAGAATGTTAATTAAGTGGGAACCGACATGTTAACTAATATTCTCCAACGTTTGAATGAAGGAATGAAGAAGGTATTCAGAAACCTTGAAAAACTGGTGAAGAAAATGACATCAGTGAAATACGGTCAGTTGTTCAATGAAATATGCTTAAATGAAGGACTGCTTCCAAATTTTACAACTATATATATATATATATATATATATGCGTTTAAAAAATGAATGTCCGATTTCACACTATTTAATTTGTTAGAAAATGTTTCTAATTTTCT
The DNA here is from genome assembly GCA_026182355.1 of Hermatobates lingyangjiaoensis. NCBI lineage: Eukaryota > Metazoa > Arthropoda > Insecta > Hemiptera > Hermatobatidae > Hermatobates > Hermatobates lingyangjiaoensis. Next base: position 23,456 of record JAPFBL010000694.1, read on the forward strand.
ATATATATATATTTGTATAATTAGGGAGCAGATGTTTTTTCATACAGATTTCGTTAAACACTTTTTGCACCCATGTTTTAGTTTCTTTTCTAGTTAACTTTTCTAACTTTCTAATTAGTGTTTTGATGTTTTCTGGGATATGAAATAATAACTGTCCAAAAGTTTTATCTTTAAAACTCATTGTTCACAATATACACTTATTAACAATTAACCGACGTTTCAGTCTCTATGGACCATCTTCAGGGTATTTTTTTAAAAATTTAACAGACTAAGGCTAGAAATTTATAAAAACTAAGATTAAATATTTATATATATATATATCAGTTGGGTTTTTGACTCTGACGAAGACCGCTTGTTAAAAGACGGTTGAAAGATCTTAGTCTTGTTTTCCCATTTCTTATTCATTTTTGTTCGTTTTCTATTTATAACAATAGATTTATAACAATAACATAGAAATCCTATACCAAGAAAAAGACCATAATAGACTGCAAATTCTAAAAGCCCTGTATATTAGAGATCATAAACCCAACCTCAACAAGCAGACAGCGAGTTTCAGCAGTATTTTAAAGCTCCACGAAGGAAACCAACAAAACAGTAACCCCGAGTCAGTGACAGCCTCGTAGTGTTATAGTGAATTTAATTAACCAGATGAATCGAACTGGAAAACCTGAAATTTTGGAACCTCCATGATGGTGTAACCTCCTCGTTGTCTTGATGTTGTCAATTCATTAGGTTAGCAATTTAATAATTCGTAACTAGAATGTTTATAATAATTATTATTACTGTTTTTTCTTAAGTTAAGTTTTTTAATCGTCATTATTGTAAATCCCTGAAGATGGTCAAAGTGACCGAAACGTTGGAATAATTTAATCTATAGTTTTCTGTTGTAGTGAGGTTTATAGTGTATTATTGGACTACTACTATGGAGCTCAAGAATAAATCATTCGGAGAGTTAGTGTTCAATTTACCTGAAGAGTTAAAAACCAAGCTTAGAAAACTTGAGAAATTAAATAGAAAACGAACAAAAATGAATATCGGCATACTCTTTAATATATATATATATATATGGATTAATTTACCACAATGAAAACAATTTTTGAAACAATGCTCTAAGGCCTTTCGTTAACACATCTTCAGAAAGCAAGTGAACTAAAAAAACATTTCACTTGCTCTCTGAAGATGTGTTAACGAAAGGCCTTAGAGCATTGTTTCAAAAATTGTTTTCATTGTGGTAAATTAATCCATCTATTATATCAAGTGTTATTTTGATTATTATTCATATATATATATATATATATATATATATATATATATATATAACATAAAAAGGATAAATCGGGATGCGGTCAGTTTATGCCACTTCCAATCAAACTCTCTTTGCCGACGTTTCGATTTTATTCAAAATCTTTTTCAAAGGCCTACAATAGAAAGAAAATTAAGAGATTAAATACGTAACATTTTTAACATAAACAAAAATAAGTACATTATGAAAAAACAAATACAATCATGAGTATTAGGATAGCAAAAAAAAAATAAAAAATATAC